>OMLM01000126.1:37741-57345 GCA_900302695.1 Helostoma temminkii | reverse complement strand
TTCATAATTATTCTACTGAACTCTGCATGTACATTCAGAGGCTGAAAGAGATTCTTATTGGTTACTGTTAGGTAATTGTTAGAACATGTTTTGAAGTGCGTGTCATATTAATAGTGATGATGCACTTTTTCATGCATGCAGTGGGTCCACCAGCTGTGTAAACTGTGTTTTAGAAAATAAAACTATTGTTGCATGTAGCCCATTGTATCACGTATGCTCTGCAGTCCAATAGATAAACAAAGCCTAAGCTCTAATTTACATGGGCTTTCAGCTAAAAGTCCACAACCTGTACTACTGGTGTACTTAATAGAAAAGAGCCAGTCACAGCCAAGAACAAGCTCAATAATTTCCAGTTTTCACAGAAGTGATGGCGTGAAATAACTTTTGCCAAATTTGGGGTGGTTCCTCTCTTAAATGTTTCACATAAGGAGATTTATAAACTTTAGGGCTGATACTATTTAGGAGCCTAAAAAGTCTATTTAGTCCTTTTCTTACCTTAAATTGTATTTCTCTGCTCTCTCTGAACCATTGTTTTTTCTCCTTCTCCTCTCCTAGTAGTTGAGCTGCAAAAGAAACGAGGAGAGGAGGGACATGCCCCAGACAGAGTTATTTCAGAAATATATCCATTCAGCGTGATGCAAAGTTAATTTATTAAGTATCGGTATTGGTGATACTGGACCTGTATTAACTCAACAGAATCAGCCTCACGCTTTTTCACTGCTGCTGCCTGTGAAACAGCGTCTGAGTGGAGACTTAAAGTTGCACAGCACTGTACATTTTACAAATTAAGAAGCTCATTTTGGCTTTGTTAAATTTGAGAATAAAGTCTTATCCAGTTACTGTACCTGTCTGAGGTTCCTGAGGAGTAACGTTGTAAACGCTGACTCACCTGCATCAGTGTGTGCAGTTTTCCTTTTGGGTTCTGGTGTTTTTTATAATCAGCAGGTTCCACTTTGGTTGAAATTTATGATCAACTAACGAGCCATGTTTGCATGTTTTCATGTTCATACCAATTAACCCTAAATCCAACTGGACCTCACTAGCAAGAGACAATGCAGCAACAGAGCGCTCGTAGCCTTGTAGAGAGAGGGACACAGCATGCAGAATGTGTTATTGGTACTATTTAATATTTTTTCTGCATTAAAAGTGCTACATTTGCGTGAAACATAAAAATTATGGGCAATTCCTGCAATCCCGCATTGAAATTCAGGCCCTGGAAGTGACAGTCAGGAGTAGACACAACAGGAGTCTGGTTGTCTAAAGCTTAGTCATGGATTCTGATTTCATAGAGGAGGGAGCAGTGTAATAAGGCAGTAGGGAGTGGTGCGCTAATAGCTTCTGTGTTCTTGGCAAGAAGAAAATGCTGACTGTGGACTTTGTCGACTACAAGGATCAGATTGCGCGCACGTGTGTGAGTGTGTGTGTTTGTCTACGGAAACTGTATGTGTGGAACAGTGGTTTAAAGTCTGGACAACATTATGGAGTAAACAAGCTGTAGTACTGAATCAAAAGCTTTCAAACCACAGGATATTTATATTTTTGGTTGGCTTTGTTGGGTTTCTGTATGGAGTATGGATGCTCTCCTGTGCCTGTCCAATGTCCAGTAAAATCCAAAGACATGGATACGTTAGGGTAATTGGTGGCTAACTTGATAATTGGTGTGAATGTTTGTGTGAATGCGTCTGTGTCTCTGTCTCTATATGTCAGCCAGGGATAGACTGACAACCTTTGCAGGGTGTACCAGCCTTCTGCCCAACCACAGCTGGGACTGGCTCCAGCACTTCCTGCGCAACTTAACAGGAAATAGAGGTTTAAATAATGGATGGATGCATTGCAGTAACATAACGGCATCTATAGAGTGTTAGTGAGACTACTGATATAAAGTATTGATATTTTAAATACCATTTTTAAATACCAGTGCAAAAAAAGTTATTTTGATCAAATTTGAATCCGTTTCCCATAACAAACAACAATGTGCAAATGTTCTGTGTTGACAGTAAACAGCTGCACATATACTGTACTGTAATGTTTTGAGGGAAAACATTTGTGTATGACGTGGTTGTGTTTTGTCACAAATATTAGGAACCGTTTATAAGACCCATTTGAGATTTCAGCAGTTGTGCTCATTAGGAGACGGTCAGTTTACTCTCATCTTCACTCTGTAAATCCTTTTCTCTTTTTCCGCTTTCTCGCAGATGATTGCTGTAAAAGGAACAATCAAGCAAAGATGGAGAAGAGGAGGCCACCAGGGACAGTAGAATTCATTGTGAGTAACACAAGACTGATGACCTTCACCTAACATGCTTTTGACAGTTTTATGTAGCATTACGGAAATAGTTTGACATCTTCAGAGACACGTATCACAAAGGAGTTGATGTTTTGTTACAGGTAGGACCAAATGATTCACTCAGCAGCATCGCACTTAAGTTCAACATCACCCCAAACAACCTGGTGCAGCTGAACAAACTCTTCACTCGCAGCGTCTACCCTGGACAGGTGAGAACATTGTCTGTACCACATTATGCTGCTTTAGTCTCCACAGTATTCCTCTGATTGGCTGACATCAGACTGTCCACCGTGTTACAGAAGCTGTTTGTTCCTGATGTGAGCCAATTAGAAACTGATTCTAAGCCTCCAAGCTCCTCTGATGCCTCCTTCACTAATGGCTTATCAGAGAAAGCATCACATGTAAGTAAAAGTAGATGTTATTTTGCATAGAGTACATGGCACATAAGTAGTTTACAGTAGCCATTTAAGTTGTTAAAAGGCATATGGTGACTTAAGGCACATACAATATAATGTCAACATCCTCAGTCTGGTTCAGATTGCTGACCTATGTTTAGTGTCACAAGCCCTTTGTTTACTTAACCATAACCACAAAACTAGCCAAGAATGCCACAAAATTATACATTAAGCCCCATTTCATTTGACTGTCTTAGGGTAAATATACTGTTTTCTTCAATGTCTTAAAGTGCAGTAAATTGTGTGCTAATGATGAGGCGTGTTTTTAGAAAAAGCAATGGTATGAAATGGTTTATTTTTCTCTCATAATAAATATTCTGCTACCAGCCATGGATTACAAATTGAATACAGTGTAAGAGTTTCCAGTGGAAGATTATTTTATCTACTAGCATTTAGCAATCGAGGTAAAATCAGCTCAGTTGATACTTAACAAATGTTTCTGGCTCCAGTGGCCTGAGCTCTTTGAATCCACTGGTGATTATAACTTTCAAAACGAGTAATGCTAAACTGAATGCTGAATCTGTGCCTATAATTTCCTTCAGGATGGCATTTCAGTCTGCAGGTCAGCAAAGGCCATCCGACGTGAGCTCTCCCCAAACTCAGAAGACGAGAGCCCAGCAACAGTTAAATTCATCAAGATGAGCTGCAAGTATTTCACTGACGGCATGGTGAGTAACCTTGAAACCATGTCAGGTAATGCTAGTGCTAGTGTCTCAAATAATTTCAAATAGAAATTGTGCTTAATTGTAATGAGATTCTGGTAATTTGAGATACTGTTGGGTCCATAAATAATAGAATTAAGTTGTGTTTATTGGAATTTGTCCTCTGTACACCACCACACTGAATTTGAAATGAAACATTCAAGATGTGAGCTGCATGTACTCGCAGATTTCCAGTAACCAGTTTAAGTGGATGTACACCTGATCCCCAATTACCAGAGAAACCTGATTTCTCTGAGTAACCTGGTTACTTAAGTGCATGTAACTGCAGTGATTGTAAAACTGCAATCAATGAAATACAGTGGGCTCACAACAAGGTAACTGGTAACTTTCAAGAACAGAAACCAGCACTGCTTTTCACTGACTGAAGAAGAGACTGAAGGTGGAAAGACCCACAAACAAGGAGCAGCTTGAAGTGCTTTTCATTATTTTTAGGATACTTCATAGACCACACCAATAATAAATCAGGGAAAACAAATTAAAATTAATTAATACTTAATATAATATTTTGTTGTGGTCATTTGGTCATGTCCATGGGTCCCAGGCTGTCACTGACTGCAAAGGATTTTTGCAAAGCATTAAAG
Source organism: Helostoma temminkii (assembly GCA_900302695.1). Classification (NCBI taxonomy): domain Eukaryota; kingdom Metazoa; phylum Chordata; class Actinopteri; order Anabantiformes; family Helostomatidae; genus Helostoma; species Helostoma temminkii. The sequence goes on along the minus strand of OMLM01000126.1, from coordinate 53,300 downwards.
ACAATTCTAATGTTTGTAATTACACTACATTGCCAAAGGATTTGGTACGTCTGCCTTTACATACACATGAACTTTAATGACATCCCATTCTGAATCTGCAGGGTTTAATATGAAGTTGCCGAAGTTGCAGCTATGACAGCTTTAACACTTCTGGAAAGGCTTTCTGACCATTCCTCTAGAAGCGAATTTGTGCTGTCGGGCACAGATGTTAGATGAGAAAGCCTGGTTCTCATAGACCTTGATTTCTGCCCTGAATTCAGTGATTTCAGTGGGGTCTTCTTCCATTATTTACAAGTTCTCAGAAGTGTGCGTGTGTGCATGTGGCTGTATTTCCTGAATGGTTAATGCCAAACTATTGTCATATTCCTTGAAAACTCAAATAAAAAAATTATAAGTAACTTATTATACAACTTATATAAAAAAAACTTCCGTCCAGCAGGTATCACTCTTTTACCCTTTTTGTTCCTAACAATCCGAAACAAATTGACCCTCTCATATGTAATTTTGCAGGGAGTGGTGGGAGGTGTGTTGATTGTGACCCCCAACAACATCATGTTTGACCCGCACAAATCAGACCCCCTGGTGATTGAGAATGGCTGTGAGGAGTACGGCCTCATCTGCCCAATGGAGGAGATTGTATCTGTGGCGCTGTATGACGACGTGTCACGCATGAAGCTCAAAGATGCCCTGCCTTCGTAAGAAATCCTAAACGCCTCACTTCCCTCATTTTCTTCTTCTGTAACCATTCTTCTGTGGTTTATTCCTCCTGGTTCCTCCTTACAGTTTCTGTTTTGCTTGTCAACAATTCAGTTTTTATATGAAGTCTTGTTGATCCCTTCAACTTTGACGCTTTTTATGAAGCACACTGGTTTCTGCGGATTCTTAACTGTTTAGCTTAAAAAAAGTTTTAGCAGTTTTTTTCTTTTCTTTTTCAGTTTATTAATCATGAACCAGTCTGTTTTCAGTTTATTTGTTTTACATCATGTCTTTTTCTGTTTTTAAGTTGTGGATCATTTTTAATTTTTGTTGGACCTTTTTTTCTTTTGTTTTTTTCCTTTTCATTATCATCCTCGTATGCGGTGTGGTATGTGTGGTGCCCCGTGACCCCACAGAGACCTACCCCAGGATCTGTGTCCTGTGTACAGGCCCGGCGAGTGGGAGCAGCTGCCATCAGAGCGGGACCTCAATCCCTTTAGTCGCTTTGAAGCTCTGGACTCAAAGCAACCTATCATTTTGGATGACATTGAATCCACCCTCTCAGAAACTGGTAACATATCATCCAGAGTGATGCACTTACCCCAGTGTTGGTTATTCTGGTTAATGTCTTAAAGCAACCATTAACACTTCAACAACCATATTTAGATGCTTTTTAGATGTCTTTATGGGTGTAGTTAATTTAGTTTACATCTCAGTCATCAGTTTATCAAGGTTAATTTTTCATGTGTCAAATATTTTATTAGCCTATCAAAAGAGGAACAGTTGACAACAATTTTGGTAACTGGTTTAAGTTAAGTTTTAAGCTATTTAATTAGCTGCATAAATGCTTAAATGTTTATTTGTCTTTTATGATGTAAATGGCGTAAATTGGTTGTGATTTGGACAATTGGTCATAAATTGACCCAAAAAAGTGGTTTCATTATTTTTAGGATACTTCGTAGACCACACAAATAATGAATCAGGGAAAACTAATTCAAATTAAGCAATACTTAATATAATATTTAGATGCAGCCCTAGAACAAATTTGCAACACCCTTCTTCTTCTTATCTTTTCAATAACAGTGAGTACACAGGGAGAGCAGACTGAGAAGTCTCCATCAGATGAAGGATTCACAGAGTTGGAGCCTACTTTGAACGGGAGCACTGAAGAAGTGGAGGGAGCGTCCTCCAAAAAACCCAACATTGGCAGGAGGGACCAACGGGAAGTCACAGCAGTCAGCTGTCCAGGCCAAGGTGACTCCCAGGACAAATCAGGGCTTGGTGAAACTAAAGGGAAGGTGGATGACGAGGAAGATGAGGGTGTAGCTCAGATCAGCTCCATCGACGATGGAGAGTCGCTACAATCCTCTTCAGAGACTGAAAAACAGGGTAACTCACATGATAAACCTAGGAGTCAAGAGGCAACTGAAACCAAAGATATCAATCCTAAAGGGACTGAAGAGCTGCTAAACAATGCGGATGATAAGATAATCAATGCATCAATGGACCAAAACAGGAAGTTGAATCTGAAGGAGTCTTCAGAGGTTCATGAGAACACCAAACCCGTGAAAAAGAGCCCAGACGGGCCAGAAGAGGAGGATGAAGTCAGTGAGGAGGAGAGACGGAAGAAAAGCTATGAAGCTGAAGTGAAGTCATGGCTACTGGAGAGGATGCAGGCTCCAATCGAAGGTAGGAATTAAATCCATGAGTAGGTTTGTCCCTGACTTCAAATTTAGTCACAAATAAAGGAGAAAACATTTGTAGACTTTGTAGACTTCTCACCTCCTCTTTCCTGCAGTTCAAAACTGGCACTGTGGCAGGCAGCAGAGAATGTCCTCATCAGAAAGCTAATAAGGCATTTGGGGGACGTTGGGGACATCGAATCATTTAGCATTAACCAGATTTTTCCTTTTATCTATTCCCCATTCTCCATAGACATGCTTCTCTCATCAGAGGAGAAGAGTAAAAAACCTCCCATGTTCCTGTGCTTCAAAGTGGGCAGACCAATGAGGAAGTCCTTTGCCACAGGGATGACCTCTAGTCCTGCCCATTTATTTGGGGACCGCCAAAAGCAGCCAGAGTACTGGTTTGCTGTGCCACAAGAAAGGTGATATGCTCATTAATAAGTTAATTAAATTGATTCTGAAATTCAGCCATAGAGCATTTTAATGTACATAGACTGGGCTGGATCGTGTAGCTGTAACTATCTCATAATTCTGTGTCACACATTAAGAAGAAATAGTTCAGCTCTGTCTGCACTTTGAATACTAAGAAAGTACTACTTTGATTATAGTTGTACTTAGAGCTTGCACTGAAATGACAGGACTTGGAGTCATTTGTTAATGTTATTTACACAATATTTTATGTCTATGTTTAGCATGTAAAAACAAGATTATTTAGATCACACACAGTTGCAGTTAGAAGTTAGAGGCTCATGCATAGCTCATGCACCATTAAAAGGTCTGAAGGTACCCATGACTCAGTTAAGTGCATTGTCATCCTTCTAGTTAAAAGCCATACACTTTCTGTTGCCCATTGGCTTAAAAATATGACCATTAGATGTTAGAATTAGAAACCTTGTGGTGAGGTCTGTGAAGCAGTGGTTTGAACCACTCTAAAATCCTGTATGTGTGTTCCAGGGTGGACCATCTGTATGCGTTTTTTGTCCAGTGGTCCCCTGACGTGTACGGGAAGGATGCTCGAGAGCAGGGTTTTGTTGTGGTGGAGAAAGATGAGCTGGACATGATCGATAACTTCTTCAGTGATCCTGCATCCTGCAGCTGGGAGGTGAGGTGGTAGTTTATGTGGCCTGTGCTCTATAAACACTTAGGTCAGTGTGTCATCAGTTGCCCATTGAAATTGACTTTGAATTTGTTTTGCTTATAGATCATCACAATTAATGAGGCAAAGCGTAGGCAAAGTTTTGGCAGCTGTGATGGAGACCTGTCTGTAGAAACACTGCCCACCCTAAGTGATACCAGTGATCTGCTGCAAGACACACACATTGAGAAGGTAATTTTCAGACATGTATACATGTTGCAGGTTTGCATAAAACTATCCATTTACTGGCAAGCACTTGATTAAAATTCAGAGAAATTAAAGTCAAATTCAGATCACATTGTATCACAATATGATGTTTTGTTTTTTTTCTCCCCAGCTTGCCTGTCGCCTGCCAGCCCGTGTTCAGGGCTACCCATGGAGACTGGCCTACAGCACTGTGAAACATGGGACCAGTCTTAAGACTCTATACAGGAACCTGGCAGATGTGGACAGTCCTGTGCTGCTGGTCATCAAAGACATGGATAACCAGGTAGATGTCAACATGGACCTGCTGCATAAAGTCATGATACAGGAGGCAAATAGCAGCTAAATGTAATGGACATGGGCCTGGATCATGGGCATGATACATACAGAGTCTGCCACTTTCAATTACTAGTGAAACTAAAAACTAACTTATTGGAAGTGGTGACTAAAAAGTCCACACCAAGACTTTTTTTACAGAACCCAAATAATCTATACATTAATTTCCACTACATGAGAAAATAATAGTACTAGAAAATAATACTAGTGACCATTTCAAGTGTTTAATAACTAGTTAAATACATAACTTTGCTTTCTTTCACCAAGCCTAACCAGACTACATGTGGCAATATAGACCCACATTCACTTGCTATTTGTTTAGCCCCTTACAATTTTGTTTGAAATGCATATTAGCAGTTACTCCTCTGCCAACATTGCTGTTTGTGAATTTAAATTTATTAGTTTTTTGCTAATATTTTAATGATTTTCTTCACAAACAGATGTAAATTGTTAATAGTCAAGTGCAAGGAGGGAACTAGTCATCAAAACAGTAACATTTTAACAATCTCAGAATTGGTTAACTCTATTATTACAGGGTTATGAATGTAGTTTTATCTCATTTCAAAATCAGGAACAGCACAGTATAATGAAACAAATATGTCCCGAGTCAACAACTGGATCCTTATTTTATAAGCTATTTTTAGAAGCAGCATAATGTAAATTCTAACCGCAGAACAACACTAATGGTCTGACTTTGGCAGCATCTTGTGGAAGTATCAGAAACTACACTGAAGGAAAAATGGTGCTATCTGGATCATTTAAAATCTCCTATACTGATTAAACCCACGAGAAAATAGATGTCCTGAAATAAATTTTCACTCTTAACAGATATTTGGAGCTTTCTCAACTCATCCCTTCAGAGTGAGCGACCACTGCTATGGCACAGGAGAGACGTTCCTCTATAGCTTCTGTCCTGAAATAAAGGTTTGTGTATTTGATTATTTTTTTATTCCCAAATACAGATATGTATTAAAATTATTAGCAATTATTTGAAATGGAAATTTCAGACATAGTTTGCTGTCTGCTTTCAGGTGTACCGCTGGACAGGGGAGAATTCTTACTTTGTGAAAGGCAGTACAGATTCTTTGCAGATGGGAGGAGGAGGGTAGGTCATTTACCAGTCCAGTCATAAATCACTAGCTCAGTTTATGTAGGTTTTTCGATGGAGTTATTTCAATAACCTTTACTCTTATGAAACAATGCACCTTTTTCTCTTCCTCTCTGCTCTGCAGTGGTCAGCTGGGTCTGTGGCTGGATGCTGAGCTGTACCGGGGCACCACCACCAAGTGTGCCACCTTCAACAACCAGCCGCTCTCAGCCCAGCAGGACTTCAATATCCACAGTCTGGAGGTCTGGGCCTTTGAGTAACTCCTGTCAACTCCAGCTATATCTACATTCATTCCTCACTCCACCACCCCAAATGCTCAAACAACCCTAAGTATATTAAACAGCACTTGGAGGCACACTTGGAGCTACATCACAATGACATTTCGTGTTATGTAAGAGAAACACTAAGTGTGGAATGTGAGAGTGTTTTTATGGTGACTAAAAACTAAACAGAAACAACATGTGAGTCTTCTGTAGCCTGTTTTGACGTGGGTTTGACGTGCAGGTAAGAGGGCCGGTTTATGTCTGGTTCAGCCTTCCTTCAGAGGTGGAAGTGTGAGAAAATGTTGTCGCTCTCAGTTCAGTGGCTGCCTTACACAACTGCTGCAGCTTTCCCAGCATGCAGACTACCCGACCACCATATGCTTACGAGGAGACAGGGAGGAAGAAAGCTGCTGATGTTACTGTTGAGGAAAACCCAAAAAGAGCTGATTTTAAGTGTTTTCCATATGCTGTAGATTTATTTGTGCAGAAATAAAGGTTGATGTAATTTGTATGTACAGAATTAAGTACTGAATATTTCTTTTTTGTTTTTTTTTTTTGTTTTTTTTACAATCCAGGGGACTTGAAACTTGAAGGAAAGTGGAAATTGCCAGGGAGGATTTTAGATTCTCCACCACTAAATTAACTTCCAATGCAGAAACGAGGCAGTTGTTTACAGTGTTAGTGTTAGACGTCTGAAGGCCGTCTTGTTCTTTTTGAGTGTTAGATGAACTGAACGAGTTTGTTTCGTTGCATTTACTCATAAATACTTTTCATTACTTGTAAAATCCAAAACACCCAGTAAAGCCAGGTAACATCTGCAATGACCAAATATTATTTTTAATTTCATATTTGTTTTATTGTATAAAATATTTCAAACTTTATTTTTTATATTTTATTTTTGCATTCTGTTTCTAGAAGTTTTTCAAAGGTCCCACTTTTATAGAAATGTTGTGCCAAATATTTCTATAAAAGTTACCTTTATGTCACTTTAAACTACAGAACAAATAGACAGACAGTGCAGTGTTTTGGCCATGTGTAATCAGGCGTTTCATCAATGTTAAATTGTTACTGAATGTTTGATCACCACTGCAGGAGAGAAGCTGCCTGTCCAACAACAGGTCAGCCTTTTCTTAAAAATGGCTGAAAAAGGGATCATTTGTTTTTGCACTCTCATACGACACAAAGTAAAAACAGATCTACTAACACAGAAAAGTTATATCCTGCATATCTGAAACGGGCTTGTAGTGCATGAATATGCAATACTGAAAATGTCTGACACCATTGTTATGATACTTGCCATACTCTCACTAATGCCAGTTATCGCTTCATGTGAAAATGAGCTTTGTTGCCTTTAGCTGTTCGGTCACGTAACTGTGAAAGTATTATTTCTTGTGAGTCCAAAAACTGCTGTGTTCTGTGATCTCACTAGGGGTGTGTATTTATTGTGTTGTCATTGCAACCACATTTAAACTGAAATAAATGTTAAAACATAATATGATAAAGGGCTGTGTTGTTTATGTCTAACATTCATACATTCACCAAGCTGGAAGTAGTTTTCTCTGCACAGATGTGTCATCTGAAGGAGTTCTGAGCAGGTTGACCTGGACTCCAACCCAGCTAGGAATTTTTTTGTTAGAAGGATGTTCCCCTAATGTCACAATTTGGTTACGAAAACATTAGTTTTGAATGTTCCAATTATGTTTTAGTGGCAAGTTTTTAAAAGGGTCGCTGAATGTTTTTCCATAGATGTGAGGAACGTTACTATGTAACATTCTTAAAGTATTAGCAGCCAAACGTTCCCAAAAGATTTCATATAGAATATTCTTATAGTGTTATGATAAAATATTCTCATAATGTTTTTGTTTGTTTATTTCCTTAACATTTTTAGCAGCAACTGTTTTCCAGTTCTTGGAACTTTTTTCTGTGGTGCAGTGAATGTTCAATGTTATTTAAACAGTACATAGTAATTGTATAACTCTAAACATTACACACAAACTCACATAAACTATTCACTGAATGTTGTAATAAAACATTCTCAAAATGTTATTTCCAGTTTTAATATATCATGTGTGACCCATTTATACATGTAATACAAACTACTTAGGAATGGTAAAAAATGTAATTACTATTATTAAATACTAATTAAACGCTCATGTTTAATTTCTCCCATTGTCCAATGTTGGTACGAATTTGATCTTGGAACAAACATAAAACATTGGAACATAAAACATTCTTTGCTATCATTTCTATAAAATTAAACATTCCAACAACAGGGTCAGTTCCAAATGATTAATTTGACATTTATTATGCAGCTCTCAATACAATTGGTAAACACTAAAAATTCAGACAAATTGACCGATTAATCTTGAGTCACAAGGTTCCACAAAGCATGGCTCAAGCTGACCATAGACACGACATAACAGGATCCTGTCCCCATGTTCTGCCTCACGTGAAACAATGGAGGATGAAAACATTGTTAGGCCTTTGAGTCTGTGTAGTCTGCTTTGGCTTTGTGTGTGTCTTTTTGAGTTTGTCAGCCTCCCCAAGATGTTTCACAATCTGTGAAAGAGGATTGTACCCAAAATGAATGTGTCGTTTCAGCTGATGTAGGTAACTCTTAAATGGGAAAGCACTGCGCTCATCAAGACAACCATAGGTGTATGCATCAGATGCACCATAAAATGTACATTATACACAAGGAACTCATCCCTATACAAATGCTTTCCTTGTGCAACAAAGTATTCCAGCAGTTAGTTGCTGTGCATGTTTTCTTGCAAGTTTTGGACATACAAGAATGGACAATGCCACACTGAATGTCATGAAGTGCTCATAAAGCTCCTCTTGCAGAACTCATTTCAGCACAATTTTCCCTGTATAAAGGGCAAATTGTCTCAGCTCTGTAGCCTTCCATATGTCTAAATATGTATATGTCCATATGACATATGTCCATATGTCTAAATCCTCCAATCTTCTTGGCTTCCTAGCAAACACATTTGGTATACACCTTCTTAGTTTGCAAAGCCTGGCACTGGCCTCCTGGACGTGCCTAGCTGAGAGTCTGATTCACCACAGAATAATCATTTTTTGCATGACCCCAAGACAGCACTGATGCATGTAGTCTGCATGGAACTGCACACTCATGTCCATAGACAACTGACAAAATGGAGAAACATCAGTGAGGAGGTGGTGCTCTTGTGACTGCTCCCAAAATGTTCTGTCTGACCGTAATGTGAGATTTGCTGTTTCAGGGTAAATCACACGATGACCATCCCACATACCCTATATAATATTCAGAAACCAGTTTTATGGACTTTACAAGAGCTTTGGCTGGAGCATCACAGGTCCGTATGTCTTGTCAAACTGAGTGGAAATGCAGAGTCAAATTTCGTTGTAACGTGACGACAATAAAGGTCTTCTTAATTATGTGTTTTCTGGAATAAATTCAAGGTAGCTCTTCAGCATAGGTGAGGACATATTTGAGCACATCATAAGAGCGCTTAGGAAGCAACTGTTTGATCCACCTGTAGGCATGGACGATGTTGCTTTAGTGGTGCTACTGTACATGCTCAAGGAGCAAGCAACATATGAAATATACCACTATTTGATAATGTCTTCAGATGAGTCTCAGTTGTTGCAGCTAGAATGTAAATTCTTTAATATGTAACATTGCCTGAATAATACCCAGGAAACAGTGCATTGAAAATTTTGAGAAGGCTTGTCAGAATGTTGAAGCCAAAATATTCTACTTTTGTTAAAAAACATAATGTTGCCTGAAGGTTATCCAAGAAACATCACCCTGAGAATGTTTTAAGCAGGTTCTAAGATTGTTGCAGCTAAAATGTTTTTCCTTTGTCACACAATTAACAATGTTACGTAATAAACGTGAGTAATAAAATGTTTTGAGAAGATTGCCAGAATGTTGCTGTCAGAATATTTCACTTTTGTTAGAAATATTATCTTGCCAGAATGTTATGAAACACACAATACCCTGAAAATGTTTTAAGTAGGTTCTCAGATCATTGTGCCTTTATTATACAATTATCAGAACATCACAATGAAAATTTTGTTAAGTGCTGATGGTGCCTGAATGTTAATGAAGAAGTGTCATAAAAACACTGTTCCAAAAAGGTTTGTACAAACTTTTTGTTAGAATGTTTTGGTTATGTTGAGTATGTAACATTGCTTCAACATTCTCAAACAAACATAGAATTCACAATGTCCTGAAAACCTGTAATATTTACAGGACTCATGGGGAATGTTACCAAAAGTTGTTGGACATGACACATCAGTACAACCGGTTTGGGTATTTCCCTGACTTCCTGACTTGCTCTACACTTTGCTTGAAACATGACACTTTGTTTTTTCTCTTCTTGCTGATGTACCTGCTCACATCGAGCCGCGACCATCTGTTACAATCCCCTCCTCTCTCGTCGCTGCTGGTCCTGGAGGATAATACTGGAAATATGGGAAATATGGAGAGATACAATCCAAACGCGAGTGAAAACGCCCAGTGTGAAAGTTGTGTTTTCTGTCTCATAGCCAGCGGTCAAGATAAAGAAGCGGAAGTTGTGAAAAAGGTGAGTCTTTTTGAATAAAAACACAGAGTTAGAGGAGACTGGTCCGTGTACGTTTTAACAGTTTGATTTCTCTGGGAAAACGAGAAAACGATTCGTATGTCTAGTTTCGAAAAAACAATATGGATTATTGGTTTTTAACGTGGGGCCTTTGGTTAAATTCAGTTTTTCAAGAGAAACCGCTGTTTTTATGTTAAGTTAAGCACAAACTAACCAGAACAACGACTTGATTTCAGTCAGTATAGCCATGTAAGGAAAATAAAAATACATTATCTCATTTCCGTGTGTGCACCGGCTTCCTGCTGACGCTGCACTCCGTTTCAAAATAAGAGTCTGGCTTTCTTATGGTCCCGTGTACGTTTGAACAAAATGGGCTCTAAGACAGACAAACATGTAACACCGTGTGTGTCATTAATTACTGTGCAGTATTATACACTTCATCCTGATGCCTTAACATTTAGCAGCCGAAGCTAAATGGAGAACTGATTATGTATAAACACACTTGTGGAGCATAGACACAAACACTATGATGATCTAATGATACACAGTAGCTGTGAGTAGAGACAGAGAGTGGACGTGTATATAATGTTATGTGTCCCCTGTGATTACAGCCCTCCTCCTCATAATATTTGTTCTGACAGTACACACACGTTGTTAGCGAAACTCTTATTTTGAAACAGGGTGTAGCGTCAGCAGGAAGTTGGTGCACACATGGAAATTAAGTAGTGAATTTATATTTTCACTTCCTGATTATATTGACTGAAATCAAGTCTTCTTCTGGTTAATGTGTCCTCAAGTTAAAATGCTAAATACAGCGGTACAACATACTTCTGGTTTCTCTTGATGTGAGCGAAAAACTGAAACTAACCAAAGCCCCACGTTAAAAACCAATAATCCAGCTGAATATTGTTTTTTGTGTGAAAGCCACACCTCTGTCATCCTCTCCTACCCCTAAAGTGGGTCGCAACCTGATGAGTGTGTGAATGAGGCCTGATTTTTCTGGGGATGGATTAAAGGGTAGCATGATATCAGAGGTGTGACATCCAGAGGTGTGTTCAGTTGCCATGACTCAACCTCTAATAACTTCACCTGGATGACTGAGAATCTTCACTGATATATTTTGAAAGTTACTGAAATATTATGATCATATAATACCCACATTTTCATAAAAAAGGTTATTAATAAATACTCACAGTAGTAATATTGAATACAAAGGAGTGTGCCCTCTGCAGGATATGTAGCTACACATTAGCTGGTTTACAGAACAGATTCTGAACTCATTGGTCACATGACATGGAAGTTATTGAGATATAATAATATAATCTCTAGTAAAAACTAAAAATAAATAAAGCTGTTAAAAGGTTTTGACACAATGACAGAGGTCCCTAACTCTGTGTGAACATGTACCAACCCAGCTAGGAAATTTTTGTTACAAGAATGTTCGCATAACATTTCACTTTGGTTAGCACAGCGTTAATCTTGAATGTTTTTGAAAACCTCTCAGAAGGTGAACATTGTTAGGACGTGAACAACCAAATGTTGCAAAAACATTTCTATGTCCTAGGAACATTTATAGACGGTTTCAGTTAGAATGTTATAAATTGGTTCAAATATAACATTACAGCAACGTTTTTTAATATTAAAAACATTCTTAGGACATTAATGTAATGTTTTAGACTAATGTTTAATCTGTAACATTTTCAGAATTTGTAGCAAATGTTACTAAAATTTGTGAGAACGATCCTTTCTAGCTGGGGAGTAGGTGCGGTTTTATTGTCCAACACAAATTGACGGATCTGTGAAGTCTTTTCAGCCGAATGCCTGTTGAATATCCACTTTCTGACCAATTTCTGCCTGTGTAACAACAGTCTTTATCAGCTATATTAGTTATATATAGATGAAATGCCTGTCTCCATACATACAGTAGCTCCATGGCATGACTCATTTCACCTACTAAAATCACCCCTCCTGTGTGTCTATTGGAGCTTGTTAATTAGCAGATGTTTATGGTGTAAGAAGTTCATAGTTGGCGACATTAACAAAAAAGAGGTTACGTCAAAGTAGGTGATGGAACAACCATTTCATATATTACATGCAAGTTGAGGATCACTTACACAGACAGTCCACCACAAAGCCAGAATGAGTGTCAGGGTCCACAAAGTGACAACAGGGTGACTACGTACAATGCATAAGACTACGTCTACAATTTTGCATTGGCTGGTTGTGACTTACATGCCTGTTTGAAGCATTTCCATCCTCTCACAGAATGAAGAGCTGGTGTGTTTCAGAGACATTTATCCTGCTGCTCCTCACCACTACCTGGTTGTACCCCGACAGCACATATACAGCTGTGTATCGCTGCACAGAGGACACATCAGCCTCGGTCAGTTATAATGAATGAGTACAATCAGTATAATTAGTGCAGATGCCACAGACACTATTTGTGCTGCCACTATTGCTTCAAACACATATTGTAGTAATGCTGCTACAACTACTGCTGCTAATACTCTCACTGCTACTTTAATTACTACTAACAACACTATTACCACAAATCCCATTTCCAGACTTTGTGACTTTTTCCCAAAATGCAACAAAAACTGAAATCTGTGATCTGTTATTTAGCTTAAACCTTTGCCTAACTGACAAATGTACAAAACATTTCCAGTGTTGTCACTGACCAACTTAACTGTATTTTAGAAATAGCAGATAATAATGGGACACAGGCAAAAAAACATTAAGACAAGTAACACCAATTAGCAGGTTCAATGTTAACAGGTGTATGGTAGATGCTCCTTTTATACCCAAAGCTTCAGTCATGGGTAATGACTCACCACGTTGTGCCAAACTTTCAAAAAAATTTCAAAAGTACATAACACTACACTGCAGGTGAAACCTTCAAGCCACATGGTCTCAGGAGTACGTTGGAAATTGTCACTCAACATGATCCATCACTACATCCAGAAAAGCAACCTTAGTCTCTGTTGCACAAGGAGGAAAAACATACATACAACAACATAGATCTCAGATCTCAGAGCTTATGTCAGATGGTCTAAATAGCTGAGTGGCTTCATTGATACAGAGTGCTGTCTAACTATTTCATTAACTTTTATTTATTTATTTAGTGCATGTGATAAACTGTCCTACCTGCAGTGCAGACTTATTGATAATGTAAGGAACATCAGACAAAGGCGACTACAAACTGTTGAGCATCTTGATCAAGTCTTGTATCCGGCGTGAGTGTGCTAACATTCCACTTGCAAAGCTGCAACAATGTGCAAACAAGGTGACTAGTGGTAAACATGCCTCTGACCAGATGTTTTAAATATGTTGCAGGAAACAAATTCTAGATTTGCTTTGTTTAAAAAATACAATGAAACTGGAATTTTGCCAGATGAATAAAGGTTCAAGCAAATTAACAAATCACAGTAATGTGATGTGCACATGTAGTGCTACCAAAGCTTCAAAACTTCTGCCATCACCATCACTGGCCTACTGCTATTATTGTAGGTCACAGTACTTCTGAACGTTTTCTTTCTTCAGCTGCTTCAGGTTATGATGTGCCATATAAAATAGCTCATGCTGTCTATATTCTCTCTATACATAGATTTTTATTTAGCTTCATTTGTAGTCTGGCCTTTAATGAGTCATGTATCCAACAGTGGAACGGATGGCTGAAATGGGGAAAGCTGTGTTACGTGATCAAGGGATCACTGATATGAAGGACATAAGGTAAATAGAGACAGACTGTGTGTGTATGAGTGCTCCTGCCCAAATAAACTTGGATGTTAATCCTGTTCCCCTTCTCCCTAAAAGTAATTTTGCTGCGTGTGAGGTGGCAATACACACTCAACTTTTTCACTCAAAAGGTTAATTCCAATACTTCAGTGTCTAACACTGAACTTGCTGATTTGCTGTGTTTTCCTCCACAGGCTCGGTTTCCACCAACCTCCCTACATTTCAGTAGCTCACCTCCATCTCCATGTGCTTGCCCCCATCAACCAAATCTCAAAGTACATGGCGTATAAGTTCATTCCGGACACCTTTAGATTTATTACTGTGAGTTTTGACGACTAGAAATCCCCTCTGCCACTTTCTTTACTCCTCATTTCATTGATTTTCTTTACTTTCCCTTGTCATTTTCATAAGTTTTTGGCAAGTAGGACCATCTGACAAGTGAAAATATCACATTTACTGTAACTAGTTACTGATTTGGAGACAGTGATTTCAAAGTGCCATCTCCTTTGATTTTTAACATCGTATTACCTTCAAGCTAATGTATTTTTCTTTGCAGGAACAATATCTACGGAAGCAGCTAAAGGATGTTCCGCCATCCAAGCATTTTTATGAATATTGTATGTGCTCTTCAAGAACTCTCAAAGAGGACTTGCCACAGAAGAAAAAAAAACCTGGGATGAATCTGATGATGAAGAATCATCCACACTGAAAGAATTGTGTTTATTAAGTATACAGTAACAACAGGAATATCAGTATTGTAAACTGACAGTGCTCCAGGAAATTACATCATCTTGTTAAGAATATTTACTGGAACCAGAGTCAGTAAATGAGATAATGAAGCAAATAAATGCATTAGTTTTGAAATGAAGAATCGATGGCACTAGACAGAAAAAAAGGGAAAGGCGAATCATACACATGAACTGTATGTACAGCATATGTAGAATATTTAAAATATGTGTACTTGAATTTTTAAACATATGTTTGTACTGTATGTTGGTTTTATTGCAGTATGTGATTTATTTAAGAATATGCTCAACAGTGGCTTGATAAATACCAAAACCACTGTAGTAGTTTAAAGTAGTAAAACTAGTGTAGACACAAAACTACAACAGAGCCTTATACAACCTCAATTCTAATAAAGCTGAGATGCTTTGTAAAATATTCATGTTTACTATGCTGGAACATCCACTGATCTAGGATTCTACCTGCTCAACAGTGCTGGGTCTTCTATGTCATATGTTGCGTACTAATATTTTCAACTGATGAAAAGTCTGTACTGCTGGCAGGACAGTTCAGCACCTGGACTCTTCTACTACGAAGCTGTGCTGTTGTCATAGATGCAGTATGTGTTTTAGCATTGTCCTGCTGAAATCTGCAAAGTCTTCCCTGATGCAAAGTCTTCCCTGATGCAAAGTCTTCCCTGATGCAAAGTCTTCCCTGATGTTGAACTGATGTTGTCTTTCTAGATGTGTAAGCTTCCATTTATTCCATAGACTCTAATGCCCCTTCATACCGTCAGAGATGTAGTGTGCTGATAACAAGATGGAAGGTTCCTCTTCTCCTTAGTCCAGAGGACGCTGTGCCCTTAGCTTAGAAAAAGGACATAACATTTCAATTCGCTTGACCACAGAGGTTTATCAACCTGTGAAACAGGTTTGCTCATCTTTACTTCTGAGATCCTCTTTAAGACGTTCTTTTTATACCCTGTCATGTTACTGAGCTGTTGCTAAAAAGCCTAATTACAACTTGACAATGTGTTGCTGCTACCGATTTCAAAATCACCTGCACATTTTCTTAGTTTAAACATTTGATACATTTCCTAA
>OMLM01000126.1:5836-32530 GCA_900302695.1 Helostoma temminkii | reverse complement strand
GCATTTATGGGGGAGTTGTTCATTTTGGGTGTGTGCCATTTTAATTTAACAGTCATTCAAATATAATTACTGAAAATATATATATATATTTTGCATTTCACAATGTGTTGTGCCATCCTCAGATTATTCTGAACAAATACAATCATGAGCAGATGCAATTTCACCTCCAAGACCGAAATTACTTCGCAAGCTAGTACATGTAATAGTATTTGTACTTTTTTCCCTCTTTAAGATAATCCCCACATTCACTTCAGCTTGATATTATCTTGCAAGCTTACTGTATGTGTCAGTGCTGAGAAATGCAGGAGACTGAAAGAGAAGAAAGTGTTCAAGGGCTGTGTCATCATGAATTTGCTAAAATGATGAAGAAGGTGTCCAAATCTATAACATCTGTCATGAACAGCATATCAGTCTGGAAGAAGCATTGTACAGCATTCATAGCAAAACACTCTCAGACTAAGCACTTTCTCTATCTTACTTTAATCTAATCTAGACAGCGTGTTGGCCTGTTATCATTCTCAAATGTGTTAACATCCTGCAAGCTCTGCAATTATGTCCCTTGAAATGATACAGGAGGTAAACCATAAATAAAATGTATTGCATACCTATACCCCTTTAAACTGTATATTACAAGAATTTGAACACATATTAAACACATTTTTTTAAAGTCACAATGATTTTTTGGTGGTTATAAATGACCACAGGAGCTGTAACTAAAGCAGGACCAATATATAGGCCTTATCATGTTAGCTGATATTTGGTGGTGCATATTTCCACAACTTTTCTGTTAACTTAGTACAAATCAGATGCACGAAGTAAACAGGAAGTTCAGTTCCCCATAGTAGCTCCTCATTGAGCCCAAGAAATCCAGTGTTCGGTGCTGATCATTTTGGATTTGGATTATGATTATTGATGCATTTATGTGTAAACATCATTAATGTTACATCTGAAACTGTGGCCACTTTATGTACTACTAGGTGATTAAGCCATAATAATACTCTATTATTTATTAGTTAGTTTTGCTTCATGAATATACAGACGTAAAGTGTGGTTATCATTAAACTAACTAGTAAATAATTATAAATGTTTTGTACAGCTATGTAGATGACACTGTTATCATGGCCCTCCACTTCATCCTCCAGCAGCTGGACTCTCTGGGATGCCATGTTAGGTGCTCTTTTAACAGTCATCCCAGCCCTTCTTCAGGACAAACTCCTCCAGCTGAGTGTGCCTCCACCTGCAGGTGAATCACAGACTTCCTCACCAACAGGAAGCCCACAGGGCTGTTTTCTCTCCCCTCTGCTCTTCTTCCTGTACACCAACAGCTGCAGCTCAGGCCACCAGTCTGTCAGGCTCCTGAAATTTGCAGATGACACTACCCTCATTGGCTCTAAGGGTGATGAGTTTGCATACAGGTGGGATATTGACCATCTGGTGACCTGCTGTGGTCAAAGCAACTTAGAGCTCAATGCTCAGAAAACAGTGGACCTCCACTGGGAGCAGAACATCAGCTCCCCTAACAAAGAAGGCCCAGCAGAGGATGTACGCTGCCGTCATTGAGTCCAACCTGACCTGGTTCTTTCAGTCTTGGTACACTGCCTCCACTGTCTAGGACAAGAGCAGACTGAGCTGTATCATCCTCTCAGCTGAGAAGGTGATTGGCTACAACCTTCCATCCCTGCAGGACCTTCATGACTAAAGGGCCCTGAAGTGCACAAGGAGAATAACACACTGGTTTTGAGCAGTTTGAGCAGCAAGATGCTGCGTTCCATCTGAACCAAAACCACAAGAACTGTTTATTACAGAGTGTGATTGGTCTCATCAACAAGATCCAGATCCCGACAGTGACACAGACCCTGACATCACAGCCTATATCTACAGCATCATATTGATGTAATCTATACACGCCATTATTTACATCTATATACACCCCAGAGCACATCATATTCCCTCACTATCCTCTATTCATTTTAATCTCATGTGGACTTTGTGTTTTATTTTGTTCATATAATATTGTTAAGACTGCACCACCTCAAGACAAATTCCTCGTATAAGAAAACCTACATGGCAATAAACTATTATATAATTCTGATCTTAATCTGATTCTGGATCAGACCTTGTCCTCCTTATCAGTAACTAAAACACCAGAATACCAGAATAACCAGTGACATTTTCTGTCGTGTGTGTTTTCTCCCTGCCAGAAAGTGATCACATCTAAAATGTTTTCACTAAAAGCTTCTCCCTGGCTGAATTTAACTTAATTGACCTCTGGTGTTTATTATTACATCGCTGAAATCTGGAATAGGAAACCACTATTCAGGCACGCGGACTGACCGGTGACGTTAGATTCTTGACATTCTACGTCGGCGCGTCACCCTCGCTACTCCCGTGTAGCCACGCCCCCTCCGTCAACAACTGGATACAGCGATTTGTGTTTTCGACAGCTAGCAGCGCTAACCTGCTAACGCTGATCCGCTGCCTACGGAAAAAGACCAGTTAGCCCACCAGGATGGATATTTATTCATTTTCTTTTGTTTGAAACACACTCCATCGATAGCGAGTACCGATGTGCAGCCAATTTAAGCTAAAGAATCGACGAGAGCGAAGAGATCGTCCTGCTCACCGTCATTTAGCCGTTTCGGAGACCAGCTAACACGGCTAACACCTCACTAGTAGAGATAACGCTATCTGGCTGCCTGACAGCTGGTTCTGTTAGCTGCGTGGCTTCAACAGTACGGTAGCTGAGATTTACTCGCTGAAACAATGAATCGTCTCTGACATTGGTGAGTATAACTATTAGCTTTACTTAGTAATATCAGGTCATTAAATTTTCTTTCGACAAGTCTTAGTGTTGCTTTGCGACCTAACGCTGACTAGCTAGTTAACCCCTCGGCTTGTTTGTAGCAGCATCTGCTCAGAGCCACGCCTGTGCGTTTGAATTTAAGCCTGATAACAGGAGATGCCATTTGGCGAACCTGTGTACAGATACCTTAAATGTTCCGTTTTAAAGCATTTCTCTGCTGGGGTTTGCAGAGCGGACTGAGGCCCAGTTGGTTGTCACGTTGGAGAAACAGGAGCCCATTTCTATCAAGCTGGGTCTTGTTGACTACGGTGTTTCCACTGAAGATAAGTGGGTGAGCTTCGAGTCAGCTTGCAGATGCACCTCTGGTTTTGACCTGCCAGAGCTGCCAGTATGATGCCGGTAAGTGAACACAACCCCTGCTGTCCATGCGTCAAAATATGTGTCTTTTATTTTTGCATCACCTGTGCTTTCACAGTTATTAATTGGAATGAACACTTTCCCACAAAAATCAACCCTATGTGTGTGGTGGATACTGTCAAATGCAACAGCTACCACTGGAGTCATTTTAAAAGCGCTGTGTTCTTTCACTAGTATTTAGCTTTTAATCTTCTCTTTATTCGCATGTCATAGTTATGTGTGTCTTCAGCATGGAAGAACCAGGTCCACATAAGGACACAGTTAGATTCTCTAAAAATCTGTGTACACACAAGTTCAATCAAGAATGATGTGTCCATTTGTCTTTTCTGCCTCCACCACACTTATGTGTGTGAGATCGGTTTCTAGAAATAAAAACCTTAACTTTATCTACTGCAACTTTACCTGTGTGACAGTATCTCTGTGGCAAAATGAACATAGTTACTGAATTTTGGATTTTCCCTTTTGATTGTTACAGTTATTGAACACAAATGTTTGTCACTACTTGACAAATACAGATTGCGGTATATCTGAAAGGTTTGTCTTTCACTAGTAAGAGCATGTTTCCTCAGATTATTGAAAACGCAGTCTGTGCTAGCAAATAAGTGGAGGATCATACTGTATCCCAGAGCAGGACAGGTTAAGTTGACACCCTCTACTCTCTCTGTAATAACAATGAATGTGTGGTGAATAATGCTGAAACAACATGATTTATATATTTAAAACAGCAGGTACAGTAGACATTGGTACGTGGTAATTTTCATTCTTTCATTTTCCCTTGTGTTATTGTTCAAGATGCTCTGTATTCCAAACAATAGAATATCTGAATGTCAACCCTATTGTAGAGGTGCTTTGGTGGGGCCTCTTTTGTGACGTGCGTGAGAATACTGACTGCAACCTGTTTGGCCTTCAGGGAGGGGGATGTGAGCTCAGGTGGAAGATACATTTACAGTATGTTCAGCAAGGTAACACCATAAATGGAGGTGATTCAGTCTTGGCCAGATTATGTTTCCAAACAGTTGTGCGTTGGTTGTAAATATAGTATGACAATAAAATATTAATATATTTATTGTCCTATAAATAGCCTCACAACAACCTCACAAAAAAGAGTAGATTGTAAGTTGTCTTCAGTGCAACTATCTCCGTATTTGCTGCTACCATTGACTTCACAGGATTGAAGGCAACAGTGGCCTCGATGGATGTTTGTACCTTCTGGCACCGACAGGCTATCAGAGTCAAAGAGTCATTCGAGCAGAGAGGCAGCTTCGCACTTGGTTCTCGCGTGACTCCAGTAGCCAATGAGACCTTAGCAGATCTAGGTCTGTGTGGCTGCGTCGACTAATGCTCTGTTGTTAAGGGGAACTTTTGAGCTGAGTAGATTGTCAAGTGGCATTAATCTCACACAGTGGAGCTGGGCTGAGCGTGACTTACAGGAAAAGTAAACATTGCATCTTATTGTCGCTTTCCTGTTGCAGGGGATAAGCTGGCTTGAAATGGCTTCAGTCGAGCCATCAGTGATGTCGTAAGGCACTTTTCACTAAACGGTAAAATACAGTAATACAGTTAATGATGTGAATATTACTGTTAGAAACATTTCCTCAATTCACTCAGTAGATGAATTAGTTATAGGTTTTTTATTTATTTACCAAATCTCCACTGTTTATACCTGCTAGATCTTATTTTTTTATTGGTTAGAGATGTATACATTATTAATTAGAGCTTCTTAATGCACATCATTAAGCTTTCCTTCAAGAGACTGCTTAGAGGGGCCTAATAATTCTCATTGTTCTTTCCATATTAGTATTTTGTCATCATGTTTTTAAGAGAAAAGAAAAGCCTTTTAAAAAAAAACAACAAAACAATAGAATTAATAGATACATAAGCTTTACTAGAAATTACAAAGCCACTGTGTGTAAAAATTGAGTTGTCTCGGTCAGTAGCAGCACGAATGCCTCTTATGTCAAGTCCCGAAGCATCTTTTTGAAATGTCATCTTTGGATCCTGAACAGCTTGTGTGCACCAGTGTTGAGGTGCTAAGACGGAAGAGAAGGCAGTTATAATTGAATGTGTAACTTATTTTATGCAGCTACAATAAAACAACATTCTCAATTCAGCTCAGGAGGGTGCAGTTTGTTTCATCACTTGTTATGTCATGGCCTTATCTTTCCTCCATATGGTTCATTGCCATTTAGCCAAGTGAGAAGTGTTTGGTGTATTTCTGCTGCATGAAATGTCTAGATTACACAACACTTTGTATTAGTCAGGAATGTCAAAGGCATCTCGCTTGAATGACAGTGTTGGATGTAGCTATGAAGAAGTTGTTTGTGTCTGAGTGTGATTGTTGTTCTCCACAGCTTGATTTTTGGTTAAAGTTATTTAACAGTTCCTTGCATTGTTTTGTCAAAATGTGACATTTACACTTATTTGTTTTCTGTCTGTGGCATTTGACAAAAGCTTGTACATGGAAAACAAGTTTTAGTTCTCGGGAAACACAATTCTACTGGATTCTTCAGTGTGGCTACCTCTATGTGAGTAAATGAGTGACAGGGTTGGTGAGCGGAAATGACTGTTTGAATCATCGTGCTAGAGATCAGGCCAGCCAAGCCCTCTCTGAAGTTAAATGATAAATACCCCTATCTACAGATGAAGTCCACTGTAGCATCATGCATCAGGCAAAAGGGACACTGAATCTTTCTAGTCATATATTTCCAGCATCCATTACATATAATATCATTTTCTTGACTCTGCATTATGACCTGCTTGTTATTTGTTGGTGTGATATCCACAAGCACATCCTGAGGTCACTTTTCCAATAGACAGACTTGTCGTCAACCACCCACCACCCTGTGACTCTCTCTCTCTCTCTCTCAATCTCAATCTCTCTCTCTTGCTCTTTCTCCCTCCCTCTCTGAATTACACATACAGCAAGTGTTATTTCCTCCCAAGTCTCCTCTGCAGCACTTTTCTAACGCACGCACCACTGTCTGCTTCAGAGGTTTGCTCGGGGATGGCATAACAATTAAGTCTCATGCCTGCAAAATCGGCAGCGCTACAATGAAGAGGTTTGTGACCATAGTGTTGCGTGGCCTGGTTAGCCTCTCTAAGGAGAATCCAATCTGGGCAAAGGAGCACCATCACCCACCAAAGAAGGAGATCAGGAGGAAACGGAGGGCAGCCAAGAGAGCCAAGAACATGGGCAAACGCAACTTAGTGAGGGCGGTTCGTATTTCTCCAGTAGTAAGGAGCTGGGCCACTGGAGCATGTTTTTTTCTCTATGCTGAATTTGAAAGGGCATTCTCATGTTCTGATGGTTTCTGGGTTTATTTGGCAATATTCTGTATTGCCTCTCTTTAATTTAGGCACATATTTGCACCTCATCTTCCCTGATTGGTTGATTGCTCATGCTGGTTTGTTTAGACGTGCTGTAAATGATGTTTGATATATAGACCTGTGTTGTAATAGTAAGGGAAGATAATTGTTTGTTTGTAGTGCAGTGATTTCATTTTATTGTCACAATACGTTTATTATCTCATCTGTGGTATGTGCTACATTGAGCACAATTGGGAAACATAAACATAAGTAAGAATACGCCTTATATACCCACACTAATTTATGTATGTGTCATGTAACCCACTGTATAATTTCCTCCACAACAAATCCACATAATGCCATCAGTCTAATCTGTATTCAGACTGATGTTGTGGCTGACCTCATTGGGCTGTTTTGTGTTTTTTCTTGTATTATGTTGTGTATCATTATGCAGCTGGTAGTACTCCAATATCCCTTGGGGATTAGCAAAAATAATTTAAAGTATAATGTGGACATAGATAGTATCCAGCATACATTTTTCTCAAAGTATTAATGCTTTTGCAGATCAGGTCCCGAAATGGCATCCATAGTGTGCCTGTACATAGCAGTAACTTGAGCTTGGAATGGAAGGATGTCTACTGGTTTTTGTCAAAGAAAGACGCTACTATTGATCGAGTACAGTTTTATCGTTTCTGAATTGGCTAAAATATAAATAAATAATAAATTAAAAAATCAATGGAAGTCCCAGAGGCTCCCAAGCACAAGTAATCATATTGTTTCAGTTGAGCTGCTGCAGAAAATGTCAGTGAATCACACACTTGAATCATTACGAAGTATGAGTCACTTTGTCTCGGAGAAACTCCCGCAGTAATAATCTACAGGTAACTAGCTAGATTGTTTATGACAGTGGCATATACTGATAATTACTGTTGGACTACAGATGCGCCCTGAGGCCACATTTGTGCACTTCACTGCTTTAGAATAAAGTGCTAACAGCTAGCATGAGCAGAAAATACTGTGGTTTGTACATTTAATATTTTTCAGTAAGGATAGCAGGTTTAGGCATCATCATTATGAATTATGAAAAACAGTCATACTACAAACTCTGCATTCGTAGTTTGATTAGTGGGTATTGTTTCTATATTGAGTTGATTGTGGGCTATAATTTGATATTGTGAGTTGTGTAAACATAATGTTGTAGTTGTTTGTTTTTATTCAATTACTTGACTTGTTTCTTGGCTCAAAGTCCTCCCTGTTATGGCCTGTAAAAAAACGAACTATTCAAGTGTGGAGCATCCAGATTTTACATTTTTTCTGTTTACTGACAGCTAGCTGAACTCACCGAACTTGAATAGCATTTGTGCCACATTTTGAACCTACCTCCTCCACAGTTTTGTTTTTCTCCATTGTGGCTCTCTTCTCTTCATTCCATCAGCTCTTCACAGTCCTGTTTTTCAGCAGGGATGCACATAAGTGAGGCCTGTCAAACAAAACAGGAAGGCACACCTCAGCCACACACAGTGCTCCATGATCCAGAGAACAATGAAAATCTGACTGTCACCACAGAAGGATCGTGTAGACGAACTGTGACACACAGAAACACATGAGCACAAAAGAAAAGTTTAACTCTATTTGTCTAAACAACGTAGTTTTAAGATATCACTTTTGACAAACTGAATGTTTTTTGCTGAGGGGATGACTTTCACCCGTGTCAACAGTTTTAATCACCAGGTATAGAGCAGCTTGTGTCCTGTACGTTGATCAAATTGTAGATGTATCCGTGTAAATAGTTGTTTATCCAGAAACATGTTGTCATACTGTGATTTGTGTGTGTGCGCGTGTGTGTGTGCGCGCGCGCGTGTGTGTGTGTGTGTGTGTTTGTTGGCAAAGTTTAAAACCAAAATTGTAAGTGGATTAGTATTTTATGCCATAGAAATATTAAATTCAGTGAGTCAGATCTCTGCAGTGACTGAAGCTTCTTACACGTCTTTAGAAGCTTGGACCATCTGGATTTGACCTTCTTTCAGACTTAATATTATTATTACTACAAGGAAACTATAATTTTGTCCCTTTTTTGTGTGTGTGTGTTTTTTTTGTTTGTTTTTTGTTTTTGGTCTATCGGTTTCGGCATCCTCAGTGGCTGGGGGTTTGTGGACTCTCTAAGAGTTCAGTGCCTTGTCCAGAGAGACGTCGACATATGGCAGGAGTGGTCAGGTCATGAGCCGCTGACCCTGGTGTCAGCTACTCTGCCAGTTACACCACTACCACAGATACAATCATAATCAAAATATTGGTCAAAAATAAAAATAATAATTAGATATTACCTTAGCTGTTTTTCAGTCAACTGGTCAGTCATTTTACTTTTGATGCTGAGGAGACCAGCTGTGGAGAGAATCAAATGGAACTTTATATACATTTTCTCATATTTACACAGTAAAAGAATCCTGAAGGTAACACGTTAAGGCAGGATTGTGCAGACCTTTACTATATGAGCACAGACAGATGCATGTATTAGCTTGCACTGCTGTTTTACGTCACTGTATATTCAGTGCCGTGGCAGGCACTAATCATAGTAAACTGAAAGGCGGCAGGCACAGGCATGACTCCACCAGCAGCTCAAACTAACACAGTGGTTCCCTGACTTTTTCTACTGGGTTTCTTTTGTACAGAAAAGGTTTTCAGATAGTCTAGTATCCTCTTTGAGTCATCTTTGTTTATGTTTGTATGAGCTGCATGTTGTTGTTTTTTTAATAATTTCTATTTATGTAATTTAACTCTTTCAAGTTCTGTTGTTACACGTGTCCTTCCCCTGTATTTTATTCACTCCTAATGTGATCATTAAAGCTTATTCTTTTATTCCCTTGTAGATGATATTGACAGTCTACCTCAGTGATGGGGAACAGGCTGTGACTGAGGTGCCAATCACCCCTGAGACGACGTGCCGTGATGTTGTCGAGTTCTGCAAAGAGCCCGGCGAGAGTGGCTGCCACCTGGCTGAGGTCTGGAGAGGCAATGGTAAGAATGTGTTAAGCTGTGTATTCCTTGTCACAGGCTGTTTACCTGCTGCACTGCATTGAATTATGCTACATTTAGATTAATGAGTGGTATTTTTCTTGTGGGAAGCAGATTTCAGTACCACAGCAAGTGGTACAGAACAGTGGTTGTTACAAATAATCTGTCAAGTAATGTGAAACTCCATTATCACTGAGCTCAACATATGAGCACAATTATTTTATGAAGCAGAAACATTTAGTTTGCCTCATTAATGCAAAAATAAGGAAAGGAAGAAGGAACAGCAGCATGCATGACTACCTGAGTGAGGTAAATTAGAGAGAAGCTCAATAGTACATACACTTCATACCCTCAAAAAAAGAAGAAATGCATATATTGACAAGAATATGTGTTAAAGTACAAATTAGTAGGTCAGAAAATAAATGTGCCAACGCAGTCCTCAGCACTGCCACAACAGATTCCACTCGGTCCAGCTGATTTTCTCCCATCCCCATTGCCGTGCTGACACACCCGTGTTATCAGCATTTTTTGCTGTGGGGCCACTCCCCTGTTGAAAACAACATCCCAGCCAAGGGCTTTATTAACCCATGTTATGCAGTCATGTTAGGCCGGTGCCTGACAATGCAGCTGTCTGTCCCAGAAACCTCCTAAAGCCTCTGTCTTTGTCTCAGTCTCTCTGTGCTCTCAGAGCGTGGTCCCCTTGAAATGCAAGGACATTTTTAGCACAATTATCTATCGATTTCAGTAGAGCCAGCTTTCCTTGGGATGTTGTTCCTTGGTTTGATTTTGAAAACCTCATCTAAAACGTTCTGCCAACACAAACAGATGATAGCTCAGATAAAGTTAGCCAGTATTTTCTGATCCTCATTGTGTTATATTTTTTCCATTTTTATTGCAATTGTTAAACAGCAAAATGCACACACAATATCCCCTTCTTATTGCCAAGAATTACTACCCAGACATGTAAAAAGTACACAATCAGTACTCAAGGAAAAGTGCATAGAAAATACTCTCTATATGATATACTCTCTCTATATATTACTATTAATCAAGTAAAAGTACTAATAGCACATAATCAAAATTGTACTTGTAGAATTTGATGTTTTTGAAGTCTGCTCCAGGTTTGTTTGACAAATTCTCAAAGGTGAAAATTATGGCAGAAATGTGTTGTTACCTACAGACTGTGGAACAAAAACAGCAGTTAGTAAAGGTGGAGCTGATATTACCCACGTTATGTAACAACTGGGTTGATCCATAAATTATAGATCAGCATTTTATTAGTTTACAGTCATTTTTTATGACAATCTGAAACTGCTGTTAAAATAAATGTAGAGTAAAAGTAAAACTCCAGAATTAGTAAATGTTAAAAAGTTTAGTTAGTTACTGCATCTGCTACTACCTGTGCTGTAGTTGAGGAATGCAGAGGGTCTAAACTAATCAGTCTATTCTCCTTTTTCCTGAACTTTTCTGTCTCTGCAGAGCGAGCCATCCCCTTCGAGCACATGATGTATGAACATTTGCAGAAATGGGGGCCTCGAAAACAAGAGGTTAAGTTTTTCCTCCGGCATGAAGATTCACCAACTGAGAGCAGTGATCAAGGTGTGTGCTATCCCGACCTTCCTTGTGTCCGTTCTTTAGGTGTGTTTGCTTTCTTGCTTGCACCTTGCAAAAATGTGC
Source organism: Helostoma temminkii (assembly GCA_900302695.1). Lineage (NCBI taxonomy): Eukaryota > Metazoa > Chordata > Actinopteri > Anabantiformes > Helostomatidae > Helostoma > Helostoma temminkii. Next base: position 21,315 of record OMLM01000126.1, on the reverse strand, counting down.
GCTTTTCCCCATCTGTAAGAGGTTTCACTGGCACAGTACTGTGTGTAATCTTTTGGCATTAAAAGTTTAAAAGGCTGCGTAGGATGAGAAACCTGTGTTAAATTGGTGCTTGATGGTCTGTGAAGTTATAAATAATGTATTCTTATCTTTTCATCAAGCCTTGCTTATGAAAAAGAATGGGTTAGGTGGCTTTAGTGAGCAGCGTGTGTCGTCCCTTCTGTTTCTGTCCTGTGTTTGTGATGGTGACTTGTTTCTTTTTGCAGGAAGTCAACAGTCTCAGGACCAGACGGGTCACAGAAGTGGAAACACTGGAGAGAAGCATAGTGAGAATGGGGTGAGATTTATTTTAAACTAATTGATGTTTAAATAAAATGTACCAAAGTAACTTGTATAACAATATAAACTCTAAACTGGAAAATATAAATATATAATCACCATAAAATGTTTTTTAGATATTAGCATCAGCCTTTTCTTATTTCACATTTGTATGGCTTCTGTTGCTTTGTAGCAGTGAGCAGCTTGCTAATGTTAACGCCAATGTCCACTAGATGACATTTCATTCATGGTATTTTAATACCTTTATGCGTATTTGTCATATATTATGGAAAAGAGCAATTCTCTTTCCTTTAGTTGAGGTAATGGCAAACAAGCAGCCTGGCAGAACTCCTAGGAACAGGTTGTCCTTTGACCACAGCACTCAGTGTTACTTAGGAACTGCAATGATAAAACAAAGTTGTGCACTTATATAAATCAAATTAAACTAATGAAAAAATTTTTTACTTTTTAGTTTTGTTTTTTTTTTGGTTGTTTGGTTCTGTCTCTTGTAAAATAATTAGTATCTGTGGTTACATGAAGATTCGGATATTGTTTGAGTGTATCCTCAAAAAACTTGGTTTGCACCAGGACTGTTGCCTCGACTGTTTCACTTTTAGACGCTGTCTTTCCCCTTAGGTGTAGGTAGGTGTACCTACCGTTGTCCATGTTCACCTCTTTAGCTTCAGGATGTGTGTTAGGAGATGTGAGTGACTCTGATAAGAGCAGCCTCTGGCGTGGCATCCTTTCTCTCCATCCATCTGTCCCAGATTTCACAATAGAAAAGTGTTACGGTCAAGGAATCGTAGCTAATTCAACCTTAAGGGTGGAGGCTAGAATCCAGCACAGCAGGAGGTGGAGGGTTTGTGTTTTTTGTTTTCTAAGATTATAGTAGTGTTGCACAAGAGCAGCCAGAAGCCATTCTTTTTATTATCCTTAAGATCTACAACTTTTGACTCTGTTGAGGAAGTACCCATTAAACCTACTTTATAGCATGACAAGTAGAAACATACTAGTAGAAACAAACACTATATTACCTACACAATTTGTTCACACAAAGAGGAAAACCGGATCAGCCGCATGACTGTCTGCTCTTAACCTCTCAAGTGCCGAGGCTCATTTGTGTCGAAGCTTCTTCCTAATATCTGATTTAGAGGATTATATTGGTCAGCCTCATAGATGATATAACACGTCCTAAGAGGATCATTTCTTTGGCTTTTCCATGGGCTGCTGCCCAACCCCCCTGGGGCTTTCTCTCCACCAAGCAGAGCTGATCATCCTCTGAGAGGAACACTGCCTCATAAAGTGCAGAGATTTAAAATGTTTTAGCTTCCAGAGTTAATTCCAGCATATTAGGAGTATTGAACCATCTCATTTTATTTGCTAAAAGCTGAAATGATTAGTCAACAAAGAATAATCAATCAACAAAAAAATAAATCAGCAACTTATATCTGATCTGTTTTGTCGATTTCTCAAACTAAAGTATCAGACATTATCTGTGTGTAGCTTCTTAGATGTGGTCATGTTCTGCAGTTTGGCTTTGGACTGCCAACATTACCAAGGCCCAAAAGTTGAAATGTATCGAGTAAGAGCAGTGCACCCATTATTTTTGTTTTTGCTGTTTTAAATGTATTTTATCTGGCTTCATGTCTCCAGCTTTTAGCTGCATGTTTACAGTTATTTTTACAATATGTTTATCATAACATACACTAACACTGATATTTCTATTTTTCATGCTGCGTCCTTTCTATACCACTTACTAATCTCGTCACATTTAAAAAATGCTGCATCAATATTCCACATTTCTCAGTCTGTTTTTGTGAAAAAGCACTGTGACATTTCCAGCATCATCTCCTCTCTCTCTTTTTTTGAACATACTTCCTGAAGGGAAAGTCGAGGAGCACTTCAGCATTTCAGTACCTCTTGTAGTTTGGAGGACTGTTCACTCAGTATTCTGTTTTATTGAAGAGTAGTCAGCTGCTGTTTTGACTGAGGAAACTGCTTACAGGATATTCAGAAGTCTGTAGAGGGATGGTTTCGGGGGGGAACAGACTAAAGCCAGCTTTAGTCTGTGAGCTTTTGAACAAGTGCTGATTTATCACTAAAGAAGAAATATCTATCTAAACTTTTTCTGGAGGAGAAACTTTGTATTGAGCCAAACATTACCTTTTTCCAGTTTCTAAGCTGTGAAGATTTATGACTTTTCATTCTCTTTTGTGGTAGTAAACTGAATATTTGTAGGTTTTTGGACCATTTGTCCCACAAAACAAGACACATAATAGAAACTGTACTTTAGAAAAGGGTGATTTTTTTATTTTATTATTTTTTTTTTTTAACCCTCTGGCGTTTAGGTAGGTTTCATCTTTGGTGACACCGTATCCGTTCATTTTTCTCCTTGTTTAGCAGATTTCAAACAGTCCTTATGTACATGCACCGTATGCTTTTTTTTTTTTTTTTCCAACACAAGCTCAGCAATATTATATAACACATACAGCACATGAAAAACCCCACATCAGTACTTTTTCTCAGCGTGTCTCTACATTATATTTAAATGCCATGAAATGGTAAATAAATACATTAAACAATAAAATGCACTTAGTTAACAATCTTCTTGAAATTTGTCTTCTGTACAACTTCTTGTAGACAAAGAGAATACATAGCAGCTCCCTGCTGTTTAAAGAAAATGTACGCTTGAGAAAAGCTCTGTATTCCAGATTACATTAATTAGAAAACTGAGCATAACTGATCTCACTAAATTCAGTAACCAGATTCATATTTTGATGTGACATTGGGGGAAAAAGTCTTGTATCATCTGGGGATGGTTTCACAGTTACTGCTCAGTATTCTCTCCCTCTGCAGGTGACATGAGGGCATGTGTTCAAACACCAAATAACACATAGCCCTCAGAACCTTGAATCCCCTGCTCACTAACTGAGTCTAGTCACACTTAATGTCACATCATGATTTTTGCTCAAAATAAAAATTATTTCTCAGCACAGCTTGTTTCTTTAAATTTTTTAGTTTGTTTTATTATGCAACATTCGTTTAATTTCTTATGTGTATGCATTTTTGCTGTTTTTATTATCTTGAATGTTAGTGCTATTATAACAAACATTTAAATTGATCTAAATAAACATGCTATAGAAAAATTCCTGACAATGCATGAGCCTTACTTTTTTAGCCAGATTGATTTCGATCAGGAACGTGTAGAGCTTCCAAGGGACGGGCTCAAATTTTAAAAAAGAGACATCAGTATTTAGGCGTCTGTTTACTGTTACAGTGGAAATGATATGATTTTACCAACACATCACTTGTCTGTCAATTTGAAGTAACATATTTCAGATTTGTCATATGATCATAATTATGTGAAACTTGCTGCAAATATTGTAATGACAAAACTTGAAAGAATGCTTGTAGGTTGTGTTTATGTGAAAACGAGTCAGATGTACATAAATTAATATGGATTTTTTTTTTTTTGTATTATAGACTTCACTCAGGGCCTTGTGCTATATGTAAAAAAATTTCAAACCCTTTCTCACTTTTTCTTTTAATTTTTAGCCTTATGACTGTAAAGTAAAAAAAACTAGAATAGCTTATGTAGCTTATATAGCTTAAAAAACATGATCAATCATTTGCTTGTATCTTACAGTACTGTTTTTATACAACTGTTAATATGCCAGGTGACTAGAGGTATTAGTAGGATGCTTCTTAGATTAACCCTTGTTCTTGTCTATGTAGGTGGGGAATCAGCGTGTGGAGCTCACCCTGTCAGAGCTGCAGGAGATGGCCAATCGGCAGCAGCAGCAAATTGAGGCTCAGCAGCAGATGCTTGTTGCAAAGGTAATAGTCTGTCTTGCCATTTTTTTTATCTTGGTATGAAATGCTCCACTTAATATTTTAATGGTATTTCACTCAAAATATACTCTTTATGAGCAAAACGCCACCCTGCAGTTATTTGACTTTTGTAGTTGACTGAGCTGTTCAGGATTAGTACAGGTGAACATCAGAGGTCCTCTGCACTGGAGGCTCAGTACATGCTGCACTATTTTCCTACTTTTCCTTAAAGTTGTTACATCTGACACAATTTGTTATCTCATGATTATGTAGAAATTATTTCAGTAAATCACAATTTTTTTTAAACCCAAATGTTTTGTTCTTTTTCTGGGATCAGAGTATGCCATATCTTTATCTTTTGATATGTTACTTGAGGGGAATCATAGTACATTGAAGCCCGACCAATCATAGCTTACCATCTTTCACATTTTGGAAGATTTTCTGATCTGATCTGACCCAAGTAAGTCCAAGACACAGAGTTGAACTGCCCTTATCCAGAGACTCCCACCATGACCTGAAACAGGGGCAAACAGTTATGTAAGAGATGAAATGGGACATGAAATGGGAATATGAGCTGTGGTGCTGGGATTGCCCAGTCTGTCAGAATTTATACTTCTAATTGATACAGTCAGTAAAGGAAGACGTGCAGCGCTGCCTCATACTGCAGTTAATCAGTATATTGATACTGTCTGTTACAATTTTTTGCTGATTGAGTAAGAGTACGAGTACTTATTTTTTTTGAGTATTTGCCGATACCGATTACTAATATAAGTACTTAATAATATTGCATTTAGAGTGTTTTTTTATTATAAAAACTGCAATTACTGGAAAATTGTAATAACTCTAAACACTGTAATCAGATGTTTATGTGGCAAGGAGACTATTTCTCACATCCAAAAATGATACACCTGCTATTCCCCACCAAAAGCAAGTAGAAGCATTGTGTGTCTAGCTTTTTGCCACCTTTTAGATTTGGGTATTCTCAGTAGATATTTGTGCGTTTCACCTTGAGAAATGAGAATATGTTCTTAAATTAGCATTAAATAAACACAAATTGATCTAATACTTGCCCTTTCTTGTTGGTAAATGTGCAGTATTTTATGAATATTATGAATTAAAGTTTGTTGTCTAGCAGAAGAAAAACTCTCACCTTTTGCTGATTGCAGCACAGCAGAGCAGATGTGCTAGGAGAAGAAATCAGCATTGGGTGCATTCAGTCAACCAGCTACAGATATAACAGAGGGACTTTTACGCATAGCTTAATGTTGAGGGCGGTATCCGTTCTGGGACATCCCTAGTTACAGCCCTACGGTGTTTATAAAAGTTGATTTTGTTTTCAAGAGTTTGGCTCTGATCCTCCAGACAACCAGTCTGCCTTGTCAATCTGTGTGTATTTTTAAACTGCATTGACTCAGTTTGACCACTGTGCTGATCAGTCATGCAAGATGAAACCCACTAGAGACCCGCAGACCAGCGCACAAGTCATTGCCTTTGTTGTGTCTGAAAAGTAGGCACGCTTGAAGCCCTGCAGTTATTTGGAAACCTTTGCCTGTCATTTCCTATTTTAAGACATTAACTGGAGCAGTTCTCAGTTGGGTAGAGAGATGAAGTCATCTGACCCTTTTGTTAGAGTTCAAACAGTCTCGATACAACACAATGATTCGTTTAGTGCATACAGTGTAAAGATTTAGCCTAGTTTTAGGGTATGTCTGATACTTTGGGTGATGCATTGCTAGTGTTATGTTCATGTCCGTGTTGTTAAATTTCACTTTGAATAAAATTGATAAAATAATGGCAACAGCATTTGTCTTCATTATCTATAGGTAGTATTTAGGCCCTTTGCACTTTTGGATGCAGTTTGATGTAATTTTGCTCGTTGTACTTTGTCTAAAGGAGCAGCGTTTGCGTTACCTGAAGCAGCAGGAGCGGCGTCAGCAGCAAACAGTTTCAGAGACCGAGAAGCTGCAGAGACTGAAGGATCGTGTGGAGAGCCAGGAGGCAAAGCTCAAGAAGATTCGGGCAATGAGAGGCCAGGTGGACTACAGCAAGGTCATCAATGGCAACTTGTGTATGTATATAAACAATATGTACTTAGCTGTTTATAGACAGTCATATCCTCATGTGTCTGATTAGGCCATCAGAAATAGGTGGTGCTGTTGTTACAAAATGTGAATGTCAAGTAAATGTGTATTATGTCACCTGGAGATGTCTCAGTCTATTACTGACTGTGAATATTTCACTACAGCACAGAGTTTATATTTCTGCTTCTAGAAACCTTGACATTTGGGTGATTTTAATACCAACAAACATTAGTACTTCCAATACAAATTTTAACTAAACAGTCTTTCAGATAGAGTAAATAATGAATCAAGGATTAGGAAATTATCTAAAAGAACCATTTTTCCACCACATGAACGTTTTTACAGTTGTTGACAGGGTTGTGCTCAGAACTAATCCAACCTGTTCATCCATTGTTTCATCAAACCGCTGGACTGTGAATGAGCTGATGTAATTACTTAATTTTTCACACCCAGCGGCAGAGATTGAGCAAGTTAGCAGCTTGTTCCAAGAGAAGCAGGCAGAGCTACAGGCCGCTGTGCTGAGGGTGGAGCAGCTCAGCCTGCAGCTGGAGGACCTGCGGAGAGGAAAGCTCAATGGCATACAGACACCCCTGGGAGGCCAAGTGACTGGTGCTGCAGCTTTGGAGCTGCGTAAGCTCTACCAGGAGCTTCAGGTACTGTGTTGTATAAATGAAAGAAACATCTGGAAGGCTTGAAATGTTTTACTCTGTTTGCTTTTAGTTAACCTGTAGGTGTGTTTACATCATTTTTCATCATCAGATTCGGAACAAGTTGAACCAGGAGCAAAACAGCAAGTTGCAACAACAAAAGGAGCTTCTTAACAAGCGCAACATGGAAGTGACACTCATGGACAAGAGAATCAGCGAACTGCGGGACCGCCTCTACAAGAAAAAAGCTGAGGCACGTCAAAAAGAGAATCTTCCTGTAAGATTAGAAGCACTTAACACATCTCCTAATCTCATTCTGGTTGAAATGCTTCTGACTAAAGTTCTTGTCTGTTTCAGAAGTCAGTTCAGATACTCAATTGGTTTAGTGAAAAATTAAAAAATCTTTTCAAGGTTTTGTGTAAAATAAATAAAATAAATAAATAAATAAATAAATAAACTCAAATAATCAGACAGTTGTCTAATGTATTTCTCTCTACTTTATGACTGTCTCCTCTCACAGCTAAACAGAGCCAACGGGCCTCCCTCTCCACAGCCTGCTCCTGGGACCCTGGGCCGTGTTGCTGCTGTTGGGCCATACATCCAAGTTCCTGTATCGGGCCGACAGGAAGGAGGCTACACCGTACCACCTGATCCACTTAAGCCCCAGACTCTGGGTGTCAATAATCAAGCCAACCATGGCCGCGCCAAGTCAGGTTGGTTGAGAACGATAAAGTTGTGCATAATATTTTTTACAAAAAAACAAGAAACTGCTTCACTGTACAAAGGTGAATCAGAACTGTACTGGTAGATACCAGATGTTACATTAACGTTGGCTTTAAGTTTTAATTCAACATTGAGTGAATTTGTCGTGACAGTTAGACAAAGAAGAAATAAAGCACATAAAAGATCATTCCTGAATTCAGCTATAGAGTAGCCTGTATATGGCAGTCTTACACCACGACACATTTAACACATCATGCATGAACACCTTGTGACTGAAATTCCCTTATGGGTCTGAACTCTTATCGCTTTCCTTCCTACTTGACCTCTCAGTGAATTCTCTGCATTATCTTAATTTCTTTTTCCTCCCTGTCTAACCTCACTTTCTTCCTGTGTTGTGTACACTGTGATTCCCTCCCTTTTCTCTCTTCCTCTCTCATGTGTCTTTGCTGTCCCGTCTTTTTAATGTCTCTTTCACTGTGGGTGTGGGGTTGGGGGCAACTCTTCTTGGGGCAGACGGTGTGCGAAAGCCTCCCGGCCCTTGGAAGGTGTCTGATTTAGACATCGTTGTGGACCCGGTACCCCCGTCCCTTCCAGAATCACACCCTGGAGCCTCCACTGGCTCTGACGGCACGTCCCGTGAGTGCACAGTGCTGCATAAGCAGAGGGGTGGCACTTTGTGAACCTGTACTCTTGACTGTAGCACGGGATCCTCAGCATGCACTGCAGTTTTTATCTCTATTACAATTCAATTCAATTCAATTCAACTTTATTTATATAGCGCCAAATCACAACAAAAGTCATCTCAAGGCACTTTACAATGTAAGGTTTAAGACCTTACGATAAGGCCTTACAACCATATCTTGTATTTAAATATTTAATCAGATTCCTTATTTCCTAAATTGGTTGGATATTTATGAATTCTAGGATCTGATCCTGCACTGTGCTGTTTTCAAATTTTACAAAACTGATCATCTGGACGATTTTCTCCAGCAAACAAAATGAAGCTCAGAAGCACAGCTGTGCAGGAGATGGGCACCTGTGCCAGGTTAACTTAACTTAACTTAATAATTGCTGAGTCCTGACATCATTAAGTTCTCCTGCTAGTGCGGCCGTGTGCCATTTTTTCTGAACAGGAGAGAGCACATGTTGACATTTCCTCTGCAGACTGGCTAATGACGTGAAAGTAAACAAAACACTTGAATGCAGTCTACTGATGATGTAATTGACATCACGCCCTCTATTGCATCCATGTCACTGACAAAGCACTGCTGATCCTGTGTGTTTTTGTACTATTCTGAGAAGGTTCAATGAGTTGAGTGCCACATAAATTTACACATGCAAAGCTGTCTAAAATATTTGGGCTTTGTTCTAATTTCATAACATTCCCTGTCTAACCTTAATCTTCATGCCACATCCTCACAGCTACGAAGCTGTGAGAACCAGTTTTAGTTGTCAAACACTTAACATGCGCAAGAAATGTAACTTGTGCATATTTAAGTGTGACTCCTGGTAATCTGTGAAGATTTCCTTTTAGATTTCCTTCATTGTTCGTAGAATGGTTGTACTGTTTTACTCCTGACCTCTGGCATTGCTGCATTTAAACAGAATATAGAGAATGTAAAGAAAAGATTAGTGGCAAGCTAATGTAAAGTACAGCTATAGATTTGGCAGCTACATATATAGACAGCTGTAGATTTGAAGTGCTTTATTTGGCTTTCTAAATTACTGTGTATGTTTACACACTGCAGCTTTTTTTATCATCATATTATACAAACGCCCTCCAGATTATACCAGACATATTGCTTTTGTTTTGTTGTCTTCGTTTTTCTGTCTACTTTCTTTTCATCCTATCCTTATTGTCTAAAGGTATGTTTTATTTTTTTATGTTGCACATATTTTTTTAGTTTAGTCTTGGAGAGTACCATGCATCACTGCATCTTCTACTAAATAACAGTTTAGTTACTAATTACCAAAGCTAACTAAATTAAGATGCTACAAAGGTTAATAAAAGGAGAGTAGAAAAATACTAATGGACATGCATTTATTGCCACCATTGTTGTCGGCCTGTTATTGTTGTGAAGTGAAGGCTCAGGATTTCTGTCCTATTGATCAACAGCTCCTCTTGACATAAAGTTATTACAGTGGTTTGATAATTTTAGAAAACTATTTGAATAAACTGGGACAATTTGCAAATTATTTGTTTAAAGAATAAATGTCAGATGTGTGTGGTCACACGGACCTTCAGCAGGGTTTGGAAAGTATTTAAATTTTTAATACTTATGGTACAGATAAAAAGAAACATGGTATGGTGCACGGTGTCTGGTCAATAAGACTGGCTTCAGAAAATCCTGAACTCTCCATTTAATACCAGTCCTAGGTCGAAATGGTACAGATGTGTGTTTTACTTGCACGTTGTATTACATGCAGATGTTTTTAAAATACCAGTGTCAATATTCCGTTAACTCCACTAAATAGATGCTTACAATAATTAAAAGGAAAAAATACCATTTAGACCTATCTCTGGTAGACATACTTTGTTACTTCCCTGAGAGGCTTATACAACCTCAGTCACTCCTCTGTGTCACTGAGGTTGTCTTTTGTCTTTTTTTAATCTTTGCAACATATTTACTGTGTCCTGTTTGTGCCCTAGCTAATGAAACTGGTTGGCCTACCTTAAGCAAGACCAGCACAACACTAAAGCCTCCTGAGAGAAGAGACTCAGGGACTGATACCCAGGGCAAGAGCTCTCCCTCAGGCTCTCCCGTTACTCCAAGTGCAGACAAGGTTTGTCCTTTTTTTTCTCATGCCTCTTATAGCTGTTTACCCTCTGATTTATTGTCACATCTATAATAATTTAAGGTTAAATACTACATTAATGCAAGACTTCAAAGATTTAGGTCACTGTACAAAACACTGATTACAGTGATGGATGTGTGTACTCTATTGCTTCTTCATAGGTGCTAGACCCTAAAATGGTCATGTCCTCCCCTGCCATATCCAAGCCACAGCCACCTCCTTATGGCTCCCACCTTACCTCCGCAAGCTCAGCCAGCTCTTTGGAGCGCCGCAAGGATGCACCACCTCCTCCTCGTCCACTCCCAAACCCGCCAGCTCCTGCTTGGCCTCGCGTCCCCCCCTCCACAGGCTCATCCTCACAGCAGATCCAACAGCGTATCTCAGTGCCGCCAAGTCCCACCTTCCAGCCTAATGCACCACTTTTCGCTCCTGGAATGAATGAGCGGCATGATCCCCCACCAGCTGTGGCAGTGCGCCCATTCATGCCAGACAGAGGGTCGCGGCCTCAATCGCCCCGTAAAGGCCCGCCTACTGTGAACTCAAGCTCCATCTATCACATGTACCTCCAGCAGGCTGCGCCAAAGAGCCAGCCACTCAAGCCCGCTCTGAAAGCAGGTAAGAACTGAGTTTCAAGAGAAGCTCTAGTATGCAAAGTCTTTAAATGTGTTTAATAATAATTGGCAGCTGCCATGTTGCCATTATCATCAAATCTAATTCCACCCTTTCCTTGTCTCCAGTATATGGGAAGCCTGTTCTCCCCTCCAGCTCGACACCTCCCTCACCCCTGCCATACGCTCAGACTGGAGCCTTTCCACTGCTCCAAGGCCATCCGAGTGGTGAGGACACTTTCGATGGAGAATTTGATGATCACCTGGAGCCATCAGCCCCTCCTCCCAGCGTGGAGAACATCCCACGACCACTCAGCCCTACCAAGCTAACGCCCATGGTACACTCCCCACTGCGCTACCAAAGTGACGCTGATCTTGAGGTACTCCGTAAAAAGCTGGCAAATGCTCCAAGACCCCTCAAGAAGCGTAGCTCCATAACAGAACCTGAAGGCCCTAGTGGACCCAACATCCAGAAACTGCTTTACCAGAGATTCAACACTTTAGCAGGAGGCATAGAAGGAAATGGAGTCAGTGGGTCAGGAGGTGGCAACGGTGCAGGTAGTGGAACACCATTTTATCAGCCAGCTAATCCTCCTGGATATCTCGGAGGTGACTCTGTGGCTGATACAGACAATGGCAACCTCCCTTCTGAGACACCGCTACCACCACCAGGGGCAGAGGAGCCTGGCTCTGAGGCTGCACCTCCATCTACTGATGCTAATGACAACGAGCCACTGCCCTCTTCACCAGAAGGGCTGGGGGATCCCTCTGAAGCAGAAGGACCTGAGGAGGAGGATGATGACGACGACGACGACGACGACGACGACGACGACGACAACAACAACAACAAAGCTGGGAGCTCTGAGGCATTGCTGCCAAGCCCAGTGCTGGAGGTTTCCACTCCAGAAGAAAGCAGCATGGTAGTCTCACATCTGCTGGTGAGAGATGCACAAGTACTGACTTATTATTGCATCTAAAGACCAACATCTTCAGTAAATGTTCTAACTTATTCATCTTTTAACCGGTACAGGAGAAGCGCACAAACCTGAAGAAGCCAAACTCAGAGCGGAGTGGTCATGGCTTCAGAGTGAAGTTCAACCCTCTGGCGCTCCTGCTGGATGCTTCATTGGAGGGAGAGTTTGACCTTGTCCAGAGAATCATCTATGAGGTATGTTACATATACTTACATTATGTGTATTTCCACCTAGAATTAGTGCTAATTTTCTTATAATTCCTTGTTTTTTTTTTCCAGGTGGAGAATCCTAGCACTCCCAATGATGAAGGTATCACACCCCTACACAATGCAGTGTGTGCAGGACATCACCACATAGTCAAGTTCCTTCTGGATTTTGGTGTTAACGTCAATGCTGCAGACAGTGATGGATGGTGAGTTTAAGCTCTCTGACACAGTGACACTAATGTTAAATAAGTTTTGTTCAGTCTACTTTTACATGATCTGTTGTCAACTCTTTTTAAATTATGTTGGTTGTTTTTCTGGTTGTTTGGTTCAACAGGACTCCGCTTCACTGTGCAGCCTCTTGTAACAGTGTTCATCTGTGCAAGTTGTTGGTTGAGTCAGGAGCAGCCATCTTTGCCAGCACTATTAGTGATGTGGAGACTGCTGCAGATAAGTGTGAAGAAATGGAAGAGGGCTACATCCAGTGCTCCCAGTTTCTGTATGGTGAGAAACAACCTAAAAGTCATTTCTGGGCAAATAAATGTAAATGTAAAAGGAGTAGTTTAAAATAAAAACCATCATCTCGATCAGTCCAGACTTATTAAAGCTTTGTACAAAGAAAGATATTAATTTGTCCAGTACAGTTGGTATATTGTGACTGTCTGTTTCGGACTCTGTTGTGCAGGTGTTCAGGAGAAGCTGGGTGTCATGAACAAGGGGACAGTTTACGCCCTGTGGAATTACGAAGCTCAGAACCAGGACGAATTGTCATTCAGTGAGGGGGATGCCATCACCATTCTGCGACGGCAGGACGACAGTGAAATAGAGTGGTGGTGGGCACGACTCGAAGACAACGAGGGCTACGTGCCCCGCAACCTGCTGGGGGTAACAACAGAATATATTTCACATTTGTCCAGTTAACTAGTATGTTAACCTAATTTAACTTGTTGTGACTGGAAAATTGATTGGGCATTGATTTTTTTTTTTTTTTGTCCTCATTAATGACATCTGTGCCGAAATAATAAGTAAATTAACTAACTAGCTGATCGAATGGAAACAAATTGTTTGGGTCTCTTTTCAAGCTAGAATCTGAAATATTTGCTTTTTAAAGAGTAACTTAAGGTGAAGCATCTTGCAACGCTGCTGTTTAATGTTTCAAGTATTGTTTAACTTCACCTGAGAAAATCAGGTGAGCAATCAGCAAGTTAATTAGTAAAGTTAATTAGTAATGTATACAATCAGTATATTTATAAATGTATATGCAATGAGTTTGTTGATATGACATTAAAATGTGGCATGAGCTGTTTAGTTGGTTAAGACAATAGATGTCATGGATTGTTGTTGCATTGCTTTTACATCTTCTAATAAATTATATTATTTTTAATATGAATTCATATTAAAACATAATAGGTCAGTGAATTTAGTTTATTTATCAACTTCAATTTAAAAGCCAAAAAAGGAATTGTGTTATAAAATTGAAAGTATAGGATATAAACACAGAATATGCAGGGTTTTACATTTGGAGCTGTGGGGTACAAAGGTTAGTTATGGTAAACATTTCTCTTCTCTCTGCTTTTTTGTTCCATTATTTGCAGCTCTATCCAAGGATCAAGCCCCGTCAGCGCTCCCTGGCGTAGTGTCTCACTGCACTGACCTCTGGCTAACAGCTGGACTAGTGACACAACCAAGAGCAGAGAACAAAGGAGCCTGGTGCTCTTTCTTCTTCCCCGTGGCCATACTCTCCCCCAGCCTTGTGCTTCTCACAAAATCCTTTTCTCTGAAGCAGTGGGCACTGAACTCTGATGCAGATATTTACACCTGCACAACACAGGCACACACAATGAAATACATGCGCAAAATGTGAAAATCTCTTGAACCACTTGATCGCCACTCGATGCCCTCACCTTTCAGCTTACCGCTCTGTCATTATCCCCACTTGATTTTATCCCAATTCAGTGTCAGCTATGTCTCAAACATCAACCTGACGAATAAAACACTAACCCTCGTCTCAGTATTTCTTGCAGTGTTCACACTTCTTCAGCCATCTCTATCTCCCTAATGAGGTCTATGTTAAAACTGGTTTATATGACACTATATGATGACTGGAAAATCATCTGTAAGGGTGAGAAGTTGCTGATTTTTGTCAGTTCAATGTAATTTATGGAACATTAAGTTTTTTTTTTAAACCAATTTGATTCCCTTGCACAAAGAAACACTAATGCTCAAAATATGTGCTCTGTGTTTGATTTTACAGTAGTCTAACCACCAAAGACAACTATAGATTTAACAATTTTAAGTCAACTGCCTAAAACCTTTAAGAATTGAGGAGTGAGATAATCAGTTGATTTGCTGCTGTCGGCAATAATTAACAGCTGCCTGGTGTTGATATAAAGCTTGTCTAGATATAAAAATTGATTTGATTTAACTGAAAATGTTTAATTCAGTATTACCTACACAAGCTAGTCAAAACAAGTACAGTGTATTAAAGCTAGATAATTATATGTACAATGACAAATTGTCATGAACATCACTGGAAGATGTTTGCTTTTTCAGTGTTGTCTGTTCAGCATCTGGATTCTGGACTATTGCAGATGTGTTGCAAGAACATGAATAAATTATGAGTGAGGCTTCAGTCAATAATCAGTTTGTTTCTGTAATATAAGACTTCAAGATGTGTCAAACTTTGTGAAAACACTGTCTGAACGAGCAGTCCAAGTATTTAAATTTAGTTTATCTTTCTTGAAAGGACGAGATCATATGCTGTACTTTGCAAAATATAATGTCATGGAAATGTGTATTTGTATTCGCCAAATAAGGTTGTTAAATACATAAGAACTTTGGTAATTTAATGAATTATTGTCTGTGGAATCATTGAAAATAATTGACAAAAGACCGTTTGATCACAAGTTTAATTTCCACAGTGTTAATTTTTAATAAGTCCAGACATTTAAATTGAATGTCACTTTCACCATCCATGCATATATTTTTCCTGATTTATGGCACTTGAAAAATTTTTTATTTTTTTATTTGTTGTGTTTAAACAACATGGCAAAACCACATCTCTACATGAAATTAAAAACCACGCACCAGAAAACCCTGAAATCATCAGGTATACCAGATTACGGTCTTTGTTTTACCCCACTAGACAAAGTTAACACACTATTTTTTACTAATAGCTGCAAAGTACACCTCTGGCCATCTAAGGCTGCAGTTACTTTTCTGTGGCTGTTGCCAACCCCACTTGAAACATTAATCTCAGGACCCACATGGTGCTGTTAACACTATTTCACCACTTAACTGG
>OMLM01000122.1:9852-36085 GCA_900302695.1 Helostoma temminkii | reverse complement strand
TCTTTCTTTCCTTTTTACTTTCTAAAAAGCCTCTCTGTATTTGTATATTGACTTCCCCATGCCTCCTTATTCACAGTTTGGTTTACTTTGTGTCAACCAAGTCTGAAGTTATTGCTAAAAGGCCTAAGAAGAGAGAGACAGACAGAGAGTGGGGAAAGTCACATTAAAGAGATAAGGGAAGAAAATAAGAGAAACAGAGAGAAACAGGAAAAAAATAGGAAAAGTAAAGACTTAAGGAAAAGACAGACACAGACAGTTTTGTGAGAGGATATGGAGATAGATTAGGGCTAACAAGATAAGCTGAAATAGAGCCTGCATAAGAATAATACTCGAATGCAGAGCTTCAGTCTAGACATGAGAGAAATGCAGCTTTTGTTCTGCAATGATATCGTCGAATCAGATATACATGTACACACTTAACTAGACCAGTAAACGGAAAAGTGTCCATCATTGTGTACTGGACAGCATTGCAGTCTGTTTAATACAACAATAACAATGTAAATCATCAGCAGATTCAACACAATCTGTTTCCCAAGTAATTTTCCAAATTAGGACTGTTAAAGATCACGACATGTACATAGAGTCCAAACTCTGAGAGAGAGGGTTTAAATGTAAGAGACCCAAAGTCAACAATGTCCAGGTTTTATAGACAGGATACTCAATTCATACCATAAGAAGCCATAAGAAGAAAAGTTTTTCAGTTACAGACAATCACACAAAACCCAAGTCATATGATCAGCTGAGTACCTGAGAAGCCAGGTACATCTCAAAGGCTAAACTTTAAAATTAAGATACAAAGACTAAGAAGTCCCAGTGCAGTTGAGTAAGGCTTAATTACTCAAATCTCAAGTCAATGCAGTCAAGTCCCAAATTTGGCCCCAAGTTGTGACAATCAAATGGTAAGTCACGTTGTAATTCATTTTCTAAATCTGTTAAGCTCCATGTCGAGGGAGACACACACAAATTAATCACAGTCAAGTCCCAAGTTAGCAGAGTTATGTTTCAGACACTGAGATATCAAATCCAGAAAATCAAGTCCAATCTGAAGACAGACAGGCACATCCCAAATCAACAGACAACAAAAAAGTAGGTCCAAAGGTCTAAAGTTTCATAAATATAATAGCAACATATCTGAACATAAATGAAAATAGCTTTAAAGTACGTTCCAATTCAAGACAGTCAAGTCAGAATAATAAGTCCAAAAGTAAAAAAGCCAAGTGTGAAAAAATATTTTTAAAGTGACTGCAATCAAGTCTAATATAATTTCTATTTAAACAATCACACTAGGAACAAGTTAGCCACATTAAAGTTTTAGGCAATCACTTGTAACAAGGAAAGGGCGAGAGAAAAAAGTACAGGCAGAAAGACAGACAAAGAGAGGAAGAGAGCGAGTGTGGGAAGACTGGCAAAGGAACGTTTGTTTTTACTGCAGAGGCTGGCATGTCTGTGTGTGTCCACGGTTTGTCTATCTCAATCTCTCTCTTTCAGCCTCTAGTTCTCTGTTGAGATGGTAAACACAGATGCTTCAGAGTGCCTGCACAAGCAAACGCAGAGTCCTGTTCAAACACACACACACACACACACACACACAAAGAGGCAGAGCTGGAGACAGACAAGGCATACTTAGGCTTGAACAGACAGCCAGGATCCCTGAAGAAAACTGACAATAAGAGTGACGTTTGTGTGTGTGTGTGTGTGTCTGGGTGTGTGCTGGTCGATGTGTACGCACACATTGCGGCTTTGTAATTAAATGCAATGCAGTTACAAAGGAGTGAATACAGTTAAAACCTCTGGGATTGAGCACGGGGATGAAACTTTTCAGAGGGAAACACAGGCAGGCAGACGGATAGATTGAAATGTCACGTCAACACTTGAAGATGAGCTTATTTCAGAAAGTAACAAAGTTCTCTTGTCTTGATGAAGACCTCGGAGGCGCCGACATTTTGCCTTGAGCTTTCCATCAATCAAAGCCGTACTATTACTGCAGAATACCGCTGAGATCCTGGGGCTATCACCAGCTCCGTGTGTGTGTGTGTGGCTTTATTTCCTAGCAAATGGAGTCCATTCTGTGGCTTTTGGAGTCCAGCTACAAAAACGTTGGTGAAGAGGAAGTTCATTGTTCACTGGGTCCATTAGATATAAAAACGTTCCAAAAGCTTTTCTTAAAATCGACTCTTTAATGCTATAATGCCTTACGGAGGTCAATTTAAGAGCAAGTGTCTATGACCTGTATGTCTGGGATAGCTGTTCTGTTCATACAGACTAGACACACAAACACACTGACACTGCAACATAAGGCTCAAATGATTTCTTGCCTTCCCTTCTGTCTGCCGTGCACTGTTCTCATTCCTTGTTTTCTTGCACTGACGTTATCAGGAGTATTGTGTGAAAAGCTGTGATAACAACAGCCACGTCTGTCACCTTGACTTAAGAAAGCACTCAGGAAGTAGACAAAATGACACAGAGATATAAAAATGCACTGTGGTGAGGTGATAGACTTTCTGAGAAGTCCACACGTTGGCAATGAACCTCTTGTGTTTGCTGTCATGAACACCAGCGTTTCCCCTACCCTAATATTAGGGGGGCGCCTCACCCCATTAAAGGCCCCCAAGTCCTCTCCCAAGGTCTCCTTTGTTCGAGCCATTATATACATCTACAAACCTGTGTTGTCAAGATCAGACTTTGGTATCAAAGACATAGATTTCTCTCACCCCACTGATTGAAACACCTAATTTTCTTAATCTTATAGGCACAAACACATCTTTCTAGGCAACTATTCTCACTTTTACAGCTAAAATAGCTCCTACACAAATCTGCATTTCTGTTCTGCACAAAAAAAATGTTTTTTTTCAGTTACCCCAGGGTACTTGGTTTATTCATAGAAACAGAGAGGCTCACTCAGTACGTATTATTTGAACAATTTAACCTCACTAAGACATTAACCTTAAAGTGAGGGGCAAATATTTTTTTGAATAAATAAGCACAGCCACTCTGTATGTGGGCACATGCATGCATGAGTATGGTTGCCATTGTGTTTGTGTGGTTACTTGTGTGTGCGTGTGTGCCTGAGTCTCCTATGTTCCCATTCTTTTGACAGCTCAGTTTGTTTAGGCTATTGTCAACGAAAAACAACATGAATAAACTAGACAGACTCCCGCTCAGACCAAGGCTGAGTCACAAAACTGTTGAGACTACAGCAGCATCCTCAGTCGCTTTTGTCTTCCAAACACACAACTAAGTGGTTTATTACATAAATATTAATTTTCTTTTGCTAACTGTTTTACTTGACCAGCACTGCATATTCCACTTTATTAAATATTGTACAATTCTAAGTATTTATTGAACAACACTCTGATGTTTTTATGCAGACAGTAAAAATAATCACCATCTAGTCACCATCTTAGGTGCAAAATCTTTGTCATGGTGATGTTGTTTCATAGAAATTCCAAGAAATAGACTGTCATGGCCACAAGGGCAAATTACCAGTATGTTGTCTCCAGCTTCATCGTGTATGTGGTGTGTGAATACAGAGAGGTAAGATGGCTATCACAGTCCATGCTAATAAAGCCATTTATGTCTAAGGAACATTGTGTCTGCTGCTGGAAATTTAAAATCAGATTGTTTTTGTACTGGGCTTTCCAGCTAACACATCTGAACAGTAACCAGTAGCACCGATTGGGTTTAGTTGTTTGTAGTGGTGTCTTTGGTTCAGTTATGTTTGTGTTGACAGATCATATTCATGGGTGGGAAGCCAGTGAGGGATATGCCTGCATTGATACTGCATTTGCAGCATTGTTGTTTGGGATGACTACATGGAAGTGGCACACTCTATTAGTGTGAACCTGTGTATGAAGCTTATCACTGCTCATGCTACTGTAACAAGCTAGCCAATTATGCAAAAAATAATAAATAATTGAAAACACACAGCTGCTGTCAGAAAATGAAAATGACTCTGTGTGCAGAGAAAAAGCTGTCATACACCAAAGTGATCAGAACAGCAAATGCAAAAGTTTGGGTTACAGCATGAATAAACAATAAGCTAGACTGTCTGTGATACAGTGTAGCATAATGAGAATAAACTAGATGTTTTCAGTGACTGTAACATCAATTTAGCTGATATTTTTTACATCTGTTCAAACTCCTTAGAGTGCCCAAATAGTAGCCTCACACTCTAGTCTTGATGCATTATGTATTTAATAAGCCATAATCAGAGCAGCCTACAGTGTATTTATGCAAACCTTCTGAATAAGCCATCTCGTCAAGCATAATAAATAAAAGTTGTAAACTATTCACCAGCGTCGCTGAAAGTTCCTTTAAGTAAATACACACACAGTTGTTCCTGTAAACTTCTGTTAATCACAAAACAAAGAGAGGTGAAAGATGTTTATCTGTATCTGTCTGTGAGAATACAGATGAACTAACTGCTTCAGGATTACATTTGCGTGTGATTATTCTCCATACTGGGACACCATCATTCCAACCCACATCCAATGCACACATCCTACACATGCTTTCCTTTGCAGGCCTATGTGCTCTGCCTGGTGTACACATTTGCCTCAATCTGAAATGTACAGCTTAGCTGGGGCACTTTAAACTGATTGGGTTTGTTTATCCCCGGCTAAACTCAGAACCCTTGATAATCTCTGCAGAAAAAAAGATAATATCTCATGTCTGCTCATCTCTCTCCTTATCCAAACAAGCTCTGTTTGTCTCCCAGAGCAATAACACATTGCTGGCCTAGATAAATATGACCCACGTCCCAGACTAACGCAAGTAAGGCTGGGAAAAACACACACGCAGACCCACATGTATACCCATATGACCATTTGGTGCATATGTGAGCACAAAGATACACGTCAAAGCAGACAATGACTGCAGTCTCAGTGGTATACTCAGTCTCTCCCACTCACTCAGATGGACACTCACAGATATGCTCTCTAAGGTCTGACATATCAACACATAAGTCCCGTATTGGTAGTAACAAAGAGCAGATTATTGTTTAATGAAAAAAAAAAACACAATATGCAGTGACTCTCTATTGTGACTCTCTGTCTCTATGTTTGAGTGTAGCAGCAGGAGGGCACATTCCAGGACTGCTGCCAGAAACAACCACGTACCAGAGAGCCAGGAGAAAGGACAGTCATACAAACCACAACTGTCTTAATTTGGCTCTTCTGCCACTGGACAATAACAATTATGAATATGACATTGCAAAAATGGTCACATAATTACCTTGGAAAACAAACAGTCAGGAATATGAATCACTGCATGAACTTCATTTTAAATAAGCATTATTATGTAAACCTCTCTGATAAGGAGAAGCTGAGTTTGATGGATTGAGGTCATTTAGATAAAAAGGCAGACTCACTGCCTTGCTATGTCTTATTGACTTCCTAATAAAACTGGGACACAAGGGATGGTGTATTTAATAAATGAAATCATTATAAAACTCATTTCTGATACTAGAATAAAGTTTTCATTGAAACATTATGGCATCATGTAAGATCCATCTTGTTGTATACTTAACTCTTCAGAACTTTTGGGAACCAAATAAATTCTTACAATATCTGATAGACTTTTGACAGCAGCACATCTCCAGAGGCCTTAATCATTCTCCACATGTACATAAAAGTGTCAATTACAACTGTCAATTACAGAACAAAAAGTGTCTGATGGATTTGCCAATATGTATTAAACAGATTGCCAAGCCAGATTGTCAAATTTAATTTTGTTCAAGCTCAGCCCTCACTGTTCCAGTTTCTGCTCACAGCCTACTCCCTGGTCTCAGCCTCACTCGCTACTCTGTTGGGACTCTGAGGTTGAGACCGTGAGCTGTTTATTGTGCACAGAGCAGAAATCAAATAGAGCAGAATGATGTTGAGAAACGGTGTTGCGCCTGAGTCACAGAAGAATCTGCATCTCCCCATGGGGCCCCATAGGAGAAAAGGATTTATGTATTAAGTGCAAAAAGAATAAAAAAAACACTACTTGAGCTTTCTGGCTATGAAGCTCCTCAAACATCCATGTGAAGTATCTTCATCAGTCTGAGGGAGGTTGGTTAGAGACCAAAAAGTATCCTCAAGGTTAGTTTTACTTCACACCCACACTGAATAGGCTTGTTAACTGGACAATGGAAGGACAAGGTGTGAGTAGATGTAATAGTCACACCTCTGACAACTCCTCCTACATCAGTTAAAGCGGTGTGTGAAAACGGTGTGTGCATACACTACGTAGCTTATCTTGTGTTTTAGTGTCCAGTCTTTAAAGGTGGACAAGTGTCTGTCTCAGAGTGTTTATGGGTTTGAAGTGAACAGGTATGTGCCTTTTCCAAAAATTCTTTGGAGCCTTTTGGACACACCAGTAATAACCAGGTCTTCTGTTGGCCCTGAGTTTCTAACTGTTCCGTTGTTCCCATCTGTGATATCCATAAGCCCTGAGAGCTGTCTTCAGATGCCTGTCTTTCTTCTTAGTCTATGGGGGTGGGGATGTTTATAGTCCTGATAACTCCAAGTTTGTGTTATAGTGGGTGTAGTGGGTATAACAACAACAGGTACTGGTCAGTGTGGGTGGTTTTTATTCTATTTTATCTGTCCTTATAATAACTACACAGTCCAGGAAGGCCAAATGGTTTGGTGTTTTTAGTGTCCTCCCTGATGAACTTGATAGTGGTGTCCACTGCGTTTATGTGGTCTGTGAATGCCTGTACCTCCTGTATCTTGATCTGGATACTTGAGCTCCCATCGCAACTTTTAAAAAGTCTAAAACACATTTTTACAGACCAATATTGAATTAATTTATATCGTCTGTGTTTATTTTCCCGTGTCACTGTGCTAAATCGCATCCGGTGGCTGTTATTAGGTTTTTACAGTGTGATACAGTTTGTGTACATAGACATACTGCTCATTATATTTTATGGTTGAGAAAATTATGAGTAGACCCAGAGGCAACATTTCTGTGAGATGACAAGGTCAAACCAGAGCCAGGCATGTGAGGCAAAAAATAGCAAGTAGAGCAAAATGAATAAATAAATGGATTAATGAAAGTAATAACAAATGAAGAAATGATGCATATTCAAGGAAACACTGCTGTATGTGTCTACTAGGCAGGTGAAACATGAGCAGCACATCAGTAGAGCAGCAGCAGCTCAGTGTGTGTCTACCTTGGAGGTGTTCAGGCACTGTTTCTAGTTATAGATTCATTTTTGGAAGTGGAATATACTACACAGTAAAATATAGGTGGGCTACTATGGAACAGGAGAATAAGCGAATGAATTAATAATCTGTAATTCCCTCAAACAACCAATAGCTCAGTCAAGAGTCCACAATCATAAAACTAAACATTTCCAAATTGCTATTCTGCATCTTAATTAACATATGCATATATACTTTATGAGGATAAAAGAACAGGGATACATATGGTATATTATTCTATTTTAATAAGTGCAGCCGTGTTTGAAAACAAATTCTAAAGTGTTCAAGATTCCCCATGCTGTAATTAAACTAAACTTTCTGGTTCAGTTTTGTGGCAGGTTGGGAAATATCTTTTCCCTCAACATGACAGTTCACTTGTACACAAACCCACTATAAAAAATGTGTTTCTCACTTTGGTGAGAACAAACCTGACTGGCATTTTGGATGGAAGTGCCGCTGCCTTAACATGCACAATCTGTGGTTGACTTAACTACTTCTGCTGTAGCTGAATGAGAAAATTAAAAACTCTTGTGAAAAGGCATCCAGAAGAGCAGAGGACGCACATTAATGCCTATGATTTTGGTCTGGGCTCATGTTTGCTGATGTTCACATACTTGTGAGGTGTTGTCTACACCTTAATTAATGCAGTGGAACAAACTGTTCTGTTTAACTTGTATAAAAAAGTTCTGTTTGCATTCGGTGTTTCTCACTAATTCACATTGTATGCACCAATGGAGACTAACAATATACGTTGATCCACACATTTGTAGTCTTTAGAGGATGAATTGTACAACTGTGAGTTTGGTATTTCAAGGATAATACTCTGGTTTATCACCCATGTTAAACTAATAAGGTAATCACAGAATTGCTAGCATTGCTGTTCACTCTTGACATTGAATGAAAAATTTAAATCCTCCGTTGATTATAGCCATGTTTACTTGAGTTCTTCCTATTCTCAGTGTCATTGCTGCATTTCTTTTCAAGTTGCTGCTACCAGCTGTTGATCAGCAGAATAATGTTAAATTAGCTGCTGTATGCGTGCACTCGTGCAGTGCCACTGAAGTCAAAATCAAATGCATTCATGCTATCTAAGCACCCGAGACCAGAATTTAGTTTCATAATTCCATCCAACATCACTTGGATCATCTAGAAGACCTGTAGGATATTTTATTTTAGATTTAAGTGGGCGGGGGGCTGAGAAGCTTGCTAGAGTGCATGTTTCATGAGCCCCAAAAATGTGGAAGGATGAGTGTCAACCAGGTCGTTTTTATGGCTGGAAGCCAAGAATGAAGTTTTTTCCTATATATGCCCCACAGATCATCTTTCATAGAAATGCACCAGTATCCACTTGTCTTTATCACATCCATGGAACCCCCACATATTCATTGTGATTTATTGTCATAAAGAAGGCAATAGGTCAAACTGATTGAATTTTAAAAGCGCCTTCTGGTGGAGCACAAAACAAACTACTTTAATGGTGCATTGGATGTACAGACTTTATAGTTTTATCAATTTATGCATAGATAACAGTTAAATATTAGTTTTCCCCACATTCAAATGATAATAGCCCCAGTGTGCATGCACAGTACAAAGCAAAGTGTACATAGTGTACATAGTGAGCAAAACTCCACAGCCTCCCAACTACTATGTGCTTAAACAGGTTACAGTAAAGTTGCACAATAGGAGTTGTTACAGGAAAGGAGCTGGCAAACACAGATGCTGCCAACAGTCTGGGAAAGAAATATTACTGCAAAATCTCAACAAACATTATTATTTGCTTCAAATTCAAGTCTGGTGGAACTGAGAAGCTAAACTTCTTCAGTCCTCTGGTCATAGTATTGGCTACAGGAAAGCAGCCTGCTGCTCTGGTTGGTGAGACTCTGGTTAGGAACAGTGTGTAGAAACACAACTAAAGATGTGTGTTCCTGTTTACGCCAAGCAGCAGATAATTGAGGAAGTCTGTCTCTCTCCTCAGGAGCTCCCTGCTGCTCAGTGGGAGCTGTGTTACTACTGAACCAAACATCTCACATCTAGCTCCTGTTTTCTCTCTAAGTCTTTCTGTTTATCTCGTTTCTCTTTGTCCTTCTTTGCCTTCTCCTTCCCTCTCTTCTTCTTCCGCTGGAGGAAATATCTGCTGCTTAGCAGGAAGGATGTCGTGTGTGCCTCAACCAGGAAGAGCAGCACCAAAGAGGCAACTATATTCTCTTTTTTTTTTCTCTGCCACAACAGAAGAGCTCAGCTTCCTTGCTTCATCCTGGGTAGCTGTGTTGCATCTGTCAGCAACCTTCTTTAACCTCCATATCAGAAGACAGCGGGAAGCAGCTAAGTCAATTCTCATGTGCATTAAAATATGCAAATGAGGTGCGAACATTTCCTGAAAGCTCAGAGCACATTCAGTATGCAGAGGTACTTTCCTCTCGCTTAACACCTGCTTATCCTTACCTGAAACTGTCCGGTGTAGTCATCGTCTGTGGTACCCTCTCTGCCCTCCTTCAGCGCGATGAGTGTGAAGCCTCGGAAATAAGCAGGGCTGGTTGCCAGGAGGACCACTGCAAAGGAAAGGAGAGTGCGTTTATTAACTTCACAGAGTCACACAGCTCACACAGGGTCACGCCACACGACACAGAGCCACACCGGATCATGTCGTCTATAAAAGCTGCAATTCTGTAGGTATCATCGTGATGTGGGAGAGTTGTGGTAGAAAACACAGACATAGTCTCACACTAGACTAAAAAAGAGCTTATAAATCTCATGCAGGGATTTCGATGAGGAGAGCAGGCCGGGAACAGGAGCAATATAATGAGATGTGTGTGGAATTTTATGAGGCTCACCCTCTTGCCCTAACCTTGCATTTTCACACCAGCCTATTTATGCAAGGACTTGCTCCTGGCGCTGACAAGGAAGATATCAATATTTTCAATCTAATCTCTCTTTTTTTTTCTTTTTAAATTGAACTTATTTGCTGCTTAAACGCTGTGACGGCTCGTGGAATAACTTCATTTTCCTTAGGTGTTGTCCTTCACAGTTCCCTGATAGCTGATTAAAATTTAGCCCTGAATGGCAGAAATTGGGCGTCACAGAAAAAAAGTTGCATGATGCGGAGCATGATCTCACTGTGGAGACTTTTAGACAAGGTGACCCTCGAATTTTCATCCTTGATTTGAAGCCTGTATTTTGGACTTAGCTTGAAGCAAAACTCAGACAATACCTTCCTACAAAGAGATTTATTTGAATCTTTATGAATTCACTTTTACAATTTTAAAACTTTGTATTACAGAAGTGGTCACTCCTTAGTGGTAAACTAAACTAATGAGCAATCTCAGTATGTTTTTGATGTCAAATCTAACAGGCACAACTTTTGTAGGGGGTCAAAATGGGCGTGCGTGTGTTGTTAAAGCAGTAAGAAAGGAAGTGAATATAGGTCAGGCACTGTAGCACTAAGTAGCCTTATCAAACCACTGTCTCTGCAGGAGCCAGGCAGACTGGATAGTTTGGAAATTCCGTCCTCCAGGCTGCAATTTCTAATAAAAAGTCAGATTACTGTGGCTGTTTGTTATAACGTTAGTGGGTAAATTGGGCTTACGTGTACTACAGCTGAAATACATTTACATGGAAATCAAATAAAGGTGGAATAAAGTCATTTCAAATTATGAGTGCCTTTTTTCAACTTTGTTACATTTTGCGCAGGTTTACGCACGGCTTGAACAAAACACACTCTAAAAACAAAACTCTACCTCTGTAGGTTTTGCCAGGCTCGTAGGTTTCCGGGTCCCCTTCCACTCTGAGTCTGAACTCATGGTGCCCATCCCTCCGGGTCCCCTGGGTCTGCGCCCGGAGGATCCGCCCGCAGTACCCGTCCGACCTGCCTCCGGAGGGGTCCTCAACGAAGGCGACGGCGTTGCACACAAAACTGGAGACGAAATAGTACTGCAGAAGCAGCAGATGAAAATACATTCCCATTTCGGAAGAACAGCCCGGAGAAGAGAGTATAAAGGCTGATCAATCAAAAATTACACCAGTAGTGGAAAGGTGGACCGGCAGATCGGATGATCCGCTCCTTGTACACGGACTCCCGCCAAACTATTACAGCGTCACAGTCAGTGGTAAAGGTGAAGACAAAGAGAAGGACGCGAGTCCATCCCGAACTGGAAAGAGCGCGTCTACGGCGCAGCACGGTGAAGCCGCTGCTCTAGGATCAGTCTGTTGATACAGAGCCTGGGAGCAGCGGGGGGCGGTCAAATAGCCGAGCGCGGGTGCAGGCAGCTGTCTCCTTGACTCGAGGGGAGGGAAGGTCCAAACTGAAGCGGAGCACTTCAATAAGAGCCAACCCTACCCCAATACACACACACACACACACAGTACAGTCACACACACTGTGTGGATCTCACACATGGAGCAGCCTCTTGAGTAAAATATGAATGTTCTGCCTGCTGGTGATAAAAGACTAACATTAAAACTCTATGCGACTCCATGGACTCTGTGAACGACATCGTCAAGTCAGTTACGGTCGTTAAAATTTGAAAAGTAAATACCATGGCGACAATAACTGTAAATAAGAAACATAAATATTTAGCTATCCCCAGTCTCCTGCGCATTTATACGTTTTAATTCCAATTTTAATAAATAACGATGTTTTTAAAAAACAACAGCAATCAATTAATACAATTCTCTGTATATATTATGGGGCTACACAAATAAGTGAAATCCATAATGAAGTTCAATAAGATCATAATTGATTTGAAATGAACTAAAATGTTAGTGGTGCCAACCTGTGCGCATTTACGCATTTTCTGGTGTGCGGTTTCTGATGGGCGAAAAAGCAAAGTCAAAGCAAATCACTTTGATTCATGTGACAGAAAAATGGTTGATATTATGTTTCCTATTCTAAAATAACTAGTGTTTAATAGATAGGGACACCTGAGCGGAGACAATCCAGTGCCTGCTGACTCCGATAAATACAACGACCAACAATAAATGCGCATTAATTAAACCGCTTCGCTAACAAGATGAGTGGTTTTCAGATTACAGTGTATTAACATTTATTCCATTAATGTCTGGTGTAATTGATCGTTTCCTTGTGGGTTAAATCCATATGGACATATTGAGTATGCGAAGCGTGTCCTCCGCTTTCCTCACACCTCCTCACACATATAATCTCATATAAACACTTTTACAAGACAGACATGTATTCACAGTGTGTCTTGGTCAGCAGATGTCGCTAGATTATCTCTGCACCCTCAGGTCCTCTATGGGAGAGGTCCTCAATGACCCCTGTCTGCTGCTTTTCCAGCTATTCCTGTCCAGCCAGCGTCTGACTGACTGAACACACCTGATCCAAGCAATCAGCTGTGGGCAGGGCAGGGATAGCTGGAAAACAAGCAATGCCTTGAGGTTTGGTTTGAGGACCCCTGCTCACTGCACTGCTTTACTCTTCCTTAAGTCCCTAAGTTTTTAATGTAAAGTATTAGTTATTGAAGGGATTAAAATAAATGTGTAGTTTGGATTAAACAATAAGTTAAAGGTGGAAGATATGTTTATCCATCCATTATCCTACCCACAGTGACAGGAGGACTGGAGCCTATCCCAGTTGTCATTGGGTGGGAGGTGGGGCACACCTTGGACAGATCACCAATCAGTCACAGGACTGATATATCGACAGACAATCATTCACACCAATGGACAATTTAGAGTAACCATTTAACCTAACTGCATGGCTTTGGATGGTGGAAGGAACCTGGAGTACTCAGAGAAGACCATAAATGAAGGCCCCAGGCTAATTCAAACCCAGGTCCTTCTTCATGCTAACCACTACACCACCATGTCTTCCCTGTGATATGTTCATTTCCATTTCAGTTTAATAGTGGATCTTGTTCTTTTATGACATTTGGCAAACAGCCTTTAATTCTAACTTTTGTACAAAGAAACATTTTCAACTTGTTTACATGAAAAGCTAAACTTAAACGTGCTAATGTGTGCATCTGAATTAAACTTTCACCAAACTGATTTTGTGCATGTTTCCATGGCTTTGAGCCCCTTTTAAAAATGGGTGCGTGTCCAAATCTGTGGAGTGTTACTTAACTGAAAGCCTCTCTCAGAGCTGGAGATGGTTAAAATAAACAGCATCAGTCTGTATGTCTCTGTGTGATATATCCCATCTGGTGTGACTCTGCACTGTAAACTATCTGATGAATGGCTGCTGTCTGACGTGTACCCTTGACCAAGACGTGGAGTCAGGAACAACGCACTGACCTTTTCCAATGAAAACAACCTGTTTGCACACCAGACAGTAACATTCAAACATCCAACTTTTTTTGTCCAGTTTGATGAAAGTGGTGTGAAATCTTCAAGTCTGTCTGAAATTTAAATTTACTTTCAGCCTGCTGGCTCAGGCTCTCTTATACAATATTTACTCGTGGGCATATTTATGTTAAACGAATTAACAAGAGTACCAGTGTGAAATAGATGTCTGAACAGAGTAAACGCTGTTTCTTTGTATAACACACATTCTTTTTTAAAGCCCTGCAACCACTCTAATAATCTATGTATTTGTCTTTACTCAACTTGCCTGCTTAAATAAGACTTTCATGGGGGTGATAAGGTTCTGATGCAGGAAGCACAAGCCAAAAGGGTGTATTAAATATGAATATTTCCACTGATTGTAGTGCGTGGAAGTCATTTTCTCTAATGGGCTATAAGGGTTGTAAAAAAGCCCTTAATATTTTGCTCAAGTGTGTAATAGAATTTCTAATTATTTTACAAAGCTTTTTTATCCCGCTCGCATGAAGCATTTGCTTCATTTAGGTCCCTGTTTCTGTGTCAAATGACGAGGACAGAGTGAATGCACTGAGGAACATATTCTTTATTGTGTCTCATATTTCCGTGAATTATGAAGAAGACATATTTAATCAAAGTGGAAGCGTTACTACCACATATTCATTTTAATATGAGTGCTTGTTTGAAATTTAACAAAAACAAGAAGCTCAAAAGTGAATAGTGAAAAGGTTAAAATTAGAAATTCAGCAGTTATACCACAGATATACACCATTGTTTAAAGGTTTGGGTGGTAGTGTATATTTGTATGTAGAAGTGTCCTTGTTTTTGAAAGAAAAACTTTTTATTTTATAGTGTAAACATTGTTAAACTACTAGTGTTTACATACAGAGGCCCAATATCACCAAACTGCCGTGTTGTCCTGTGTTCCAATGGCACATTGTATTTTCTAATGTTACAGTTATTAATTTAAAAGGATAACTGATATGTTAACGCTGTAAACACATGAACAACACGGAAGATTTTTAAGTGACCCTAAAGTTTTGAACAGTAGCATAAATCACAGTCATTTTAATATTTGTGCGCTGGTTTTTCTCAGCTGTCTTTTTAGATATTAGCCTCATGTTAGCCTCAGTCACTGAAGCTAGAATGGAGCTAATGGTTAATGTTCGGTGCAGCTTGGTAAACCACAGTGTCCTGTCTTCTGCTTCTACATGGCTTCTATATGCTTTATGTATTACATTATAATGTAATACCTTCTAGCTGTGAGGCGACAGTGCTAACCACTGCACCACCATGCCGCCCTCAAGTGGAACAACAAAAGTTATTCTTCCTCATCTGTCAGTTATTAATAGCTAACAATCATTCATACTAACACACATATCTAGCAACTTGCCACTTGTACATGTACACAGTAAACACTAGCAAGGATTAGCACTAATGCTACCCCGCAAATAACAAAACATTAGAAAATGGGGATTTTGGCAGCTGTAAAGATGGGTGGTACTCACTTAAAAAATACAAAAATGATCAAATTTGAATATAAATATGAATGAATGTGCATTTAGCTCCTACCTGCTAGACACCAAGCATCATATGTAATAAAAAGAAATTCTCACAGCAGATATTTTGACCAAACTTCTGTGTTTGATAATGGATACATTTACATGTGCCAGTGGTACTGCTATTTTGCATACTGGCTCTTTGACAAGGCTCACTGGCACTTCCAAGTGTAATGTTGTTATGAACACCTGTGTTTTTCCCACCATATCAAGTCCAGATGTATCTTGCAGAAAGCCATGTATTTGTTATGTTGTCAAAAAACGTGAAGAGAATTTTCATAACTACTCTGGGTGAAAACAACTTTATAAAATGCCAAACATGATTACAGATGACCAAGTGCATCTTTGTATCTGATTACATGAAGGCAACCTGAAGGTTTAAATGATTTGGGAAATGTTCTATGTTTAACATTGGAAGAAACCTCTGTGAAATCTCACTAAAATGCATAAAAATGCATCATCAAGTCAAATCTAAGACCTTTCACATGTCAGGAAAAGCTGATGTTTTGGAGATGACTGATTAAACAGCAATGTGAAAATCTACAGTAAGTGAAAATCTACATATCAAGTTAGATCAGGTTTTAATGACTTCCCCCACTGTAAGACAGAACATATACTGTGGTATTTATTTAACAGTATACGGCTCAGAGCCAGATAGCCATTTAGAGATAAATGAGATCTATATATGAAATTAAAGCACTTGGTGAAATCCACTGTATCTAAAACTGAAAGCAAATTGGTCAACATTGAATTATGTAGAGATAAATGAAAGCTGGGGAAAGTGTATTGCCTCTCCTGTATAACTAAATGAAATGTGACCTTTTGACGGCAAAGACATGCAGCAAACTCTGTTATCTTTGTGTTGTTGCAGAGACATCCATCAAGTGTTTCATCGTGTCTCTGTTAAGGACACACTGAAGAGTGTGTACACATGTACACTACATACAAAGCAATACCAAGCTAGCAAATGATCACTGATTATATCGCTGCCGAAATAGGAGAATCTTTGTCAGGTGCAATTAGTCCTTATCACCAAACAGACTGTGTGTGAGTATGTAGAACGTGTATCATTTATGTGTCTTTGGTGTGGGTGTGTGTGTGTGTGTCATCTGCATATGTACACTTATGTGCTATATTTATGCAGTACCCTATATTGTTGCAAGGAGTAGATGTACAAAATAATGTAGGTGAAAAGGAACTTAGAGCTAGACTAATCATTTTTTGGTAAAAACAACAGTGGATGGATCTGTTTTACAGAGGAGTTGTTGAAGATGCAAGGACACTAGTACTTAGTGGTAATAAATGGTAACACCCAGTGACTGCATGTAGACTTGTGTATGTTATGTTGTAAGCTGTAGGCTGTTGTGTCACCCAAAAATGAATTATTACTGTTAAAAGTAGGTGATTAAATGATTCAGATCAGATCAGTTTCCTACACAGTGTGCATAACTATTAGTCTGTATTCACCATTCTTCCAACATTGTTCCAAACACTTTGTAGAATAACTTCCAGGTGATCAAATTGCTTGACTTAAACTGAGGAACGTTTTATATTCCAGTGTGCATGGTTCTTAATCAACATTTTGCTGCAGGCAAAATGAGTTAAAAAAAAAAAAAAAAGGAAACAAGGGAAAAGAAGAAAATGTGTTAATTACTACAAATTAACTGAGAGTGACCAGCAAAAACTTAGGCATGAAGCTTCCAGGAATCCTGCAGCCTCCTGTGCCCTTAATTTTCCAGAACTGCAGCATTGCTGTTTATGCAGGACAATGCTCATCCACATGCATCTGTACTCCACTGACTGACTGGCCAGCAAAGGCTATGAGGATGGCCAAAGTATGACTTGGCCCCTTGTTCACCTGACTTTAATCCAAATGAAAACTGATGGGCTCTACTCAAGCACTAGGTTTATATGTAAAGTCAAGGAAAGCAGTGTACATCTATGAACAGCATCTGGGAGTCTGAAACTGACAGATTCCATGGATGTACAATAAAACTGTAATTACTGTATGTAAATGGACAAAAATGTATTAGTCCTAGTGATTATGTTCCCTTTTCTCAATAAGAAAGACAATTAAAACAATAATAATAAAATGATCCTGACAAAATGCAGTTGTGAAATATTAATGCACACAGCATTGCTTATTGTTGGCTTAATTATTAATGTGATGAACTGTTCCAATTATGTAAAGAAATAACCGGCATTCACAAGATAAAATTAACTCTATGGAGGTTAGTGAATACAGATCATTGGCTTGGAACTTTTTGACCCACTTGTAAAGCCAGATCTGCAGTTATATTTTAGACTTACATAAACCATGCTCTGCAGTTCTGAGCAAGTAAGACTGAAATAAGATAAAATGGAAATGGGTTTCAACTTGGATCGGCAGACTGGCCGCTTGTGTGAAAGGAAACAAGATTGAAGTCTTGAGATTCATATGGAATCGTGGACGATGATGAGATGCCAATGACATACCAGCCTGTTCCAGCAAAAGATGAGATGCACACCGTGCTACATTACAGTCAGCTTCTCGTCTATGGCCTGTCTCTTCTCGCTGAAGTGCAGCTCTAGTCTGATGGAAATCACCACCCTGAAACGTCTGACGGCCATGCAACAGTGTGTCTGCCAACAAATTATAGGGACTGAACATCTATTACAAAGTGTCAGTCAGCTGCACTTATCCAAAATTATTTAAAAGCATGAAGCATAATTTGCATGCACTCATATCTCCTGAAGCTTAATGAATCATTCATGACAAATTGGTGAAAATATAACAGCGTGAGAGCACGTACGTGGATATTACTTTCATGCAGTCCCCATGCATGGACATCTCTGTTCCATTTCCAAACACTCACTGCCCTGACACTCACCACAAATATCTGATTCTGTCAATCAAATTTAACAAGCTATAGAGGGAGGGGAGGCAGTGTTGGGGGGAGGAAGTGAGGGAGGCTGGGTTAGTGGCAGCCCTCAGAACGAGACAGGACAAGACTGAACAAGACTGAAAGTAAAGAGGTCCAGATTGAGAGAACTGAATTAAATATCTGCAGGTAGAGATTGTGTATAATTCCAGGCTGTTTACAGAGCCAGAGGTTTCCCTTCAAGTTGTCCAGATGTTCTGATTACAAATTAAACACTGGAAGAAATGTTAAGATGAGTTGGGAAAAAGTAATAACACAGCTCACAATTTTAATCAGATGAAAAAGCAACATTTTAAAAGTAGTTTGATCTTTTCAGATCTTAGATGGATATGCAGGGCT
This sequence comes from Helostoma temminkii, assembly GCA_900302695.1. Classification (NCBI taxonomy): domain Eukaryota; kingdom Metazoa; phylum Chordata; class Actinopteri; order Anabantiformes; family Helostomatidae; genus Helostoma; species Helostoma temminkii. The sequence continues at coordinate 17,803 of OMLM01000122.1, read as the reverse complement.
GCATATCAGCATGGAATAACTGAGCTGGCATATGTAGAGTCTACATGATCACCCATGCTGTGTTCTAGCTGCTGTACTTTAACCTCCATTTAGTCTGCACTCCTATAAAATCTGTTTAGGACGTACAGGGAGCCAGAACCTTTCTCAACACTATGTCATGTAGGTGCCTCTAACTGTACTGTATATGTATGTCTAGGTAAAGGCAGACTGGCAAATTCCTGCTATTTACAAATGCCATTATTGTTAGTTATCTGCTGTGTCACTCTGCTCAGGACTGAGTATCACTGATCTCACAGCTGCTAATTTCCCTATCCCTATCTGAAACATTGCTTTGGCTTTTTTCATTCAGTGCTTCCAGTGAGACTTTACATTACAACATAAAGCCTGTCAGATGAATCAGAGCCAATGAAAATATTCTTCTGCTTTCTTTTGATCCAATTTTCCTTCCTTATTCTCCACTTTTCTGTCTCATTTTCTCTTTTATTTCGTCCCTTTTCTCTCCTTTCATTTCCTGCTTTCAGGACATTTAAAGTTTCAAATAGAATGCTTCTCTTCTTGTTAACTAGTACTAATGGGATCTTTTCATCAGATCTCTTCAGCGCTGTATTTTTCTAAAAATAGACATGGATACATGCAGGCACAGTTAGCCTGAACAACAAGTAGTGAAAACATGACTGAGTGAAATGAGTGAAATTAAAAAATGGAGGACAGCCTATCACATTCTGTGGATTATTCAGAATATAATTGAACTTTCTGGACATAAAAGTACGAGTATTCAGCATAAAGAACACTCAGTTTGCCATCTAACCTAGAGCATGCCATGCTCACACATTATTTTTCAAGCATATAGAGGACGTTTTTAATACATGCAGAAATGATGTAATACATGCTGTCTCCCGTTTGCATATGAATTAACATTTAGCCCTGTGACAGACTGGTGATCTGTCCAGGGTGTACTCTGCCTCTATGGGATTGGCTACAGCATCCCAGCAACCCATAAAGGGAAAAGCAGTTAGGATAATGGTAGAATGAATACAATAGCATTTAAGCAGGTTGAATATACAGTGATCAGACATTATGACCACCTAAGTCACCTATGTAATCCAATCCAACAGCTCTGAAATAAATTCTACATTTACAAAGCTATAGTTTTTCAATTTTTAAGTTGAAACTGTCAGAAATGTGATAATTCTACTACATGTGCATTATTGTCTGCATGTAAGGGTGTGTGCATTGGTGTAACGACAGGACTAACCTTACATGCATGAGGTGTTGTACATATGCATACTTGTAAGTGCATTCTATTGAATAGAAATTATGCAGCCAATATATTAGAAACAGCTTAAATAACTGAAAACTACAAACTGAAAGATAAACATGCAGTATAAAGTTAAATTATCATTATCATCAAAGTTGTCATCTGTGTAAATGTAAAATTGATCCATCCAGCAGATTTTGCAGAAGACATGGTGGTTCTGTCCTTTATATCTAAAACTCTTCTTTCCATGATTTCTGAAATGTCCCTGCTTGCTCTCCATACTCTTATAATGCACATTACCAGGAACAGATTGTAATAACAAAATGGAGGATAGGTGTGAAATTACATTATAGATGGGAAGAAATGTGGGAGAGCTTTGACCATGGATGGAAACTGGAAAAGAGCAATGAAAACCGGAGTCTCCCTGAATTTCAGGATGCACGAAGTGCATGTTCTCTTGCATGTTCACACAAATGTCTTGTCTGGGTTCCACTAACCAAAGCTTAAAAAATGTCACATTCAAAGTCTGCACTCGTCCTCGGTGTCTGTAGACTGTTCCTTAATAATGTTTTTGTATTCTTCCCAGTTTTTCTATATCTTTATTGACCCCAGAAGAAAGCAAAGACAACGACAAGAAAAGAAAATCCTTTTGACATTAACACAAATCTGCTGCTGCAGCTCGTCACCATAATGACTTTTTCAGATTGTCAGCATATATTTCAGAATACTGAATGGACTTGTGATCTTTGTGCCTCCTGAAATAATGGCAAGAATGATTGAAAACAGTCAGAAGTAAAATGAAGCTGTTCACCGAGTGTCTGTGGAGTCCTTTTCGCTACGGGTTTGTCTATGTATCAAAGAGAGTTCATCCAGGAGAAAATGGCTTGAATATAAAATGGAAAAGTTCCATATTGTGAGTCCAGCAAATAACTCACCAGCAGGCCCACAGCTAACACAGCCACTAATACACACACACACATCCCAAAGTAGACACATGAATGCACATCCATTTTCTTTCTCCCACACACACATACACACACATTTAGATTTACAACTCATGTCCCACGTCTCACCTAAACATTGAATGCCAGGTTGCATTTCTTTCTGCTCGGTCATGAGTTTATAATCTACATTTCCCGCAAGAACGCATGTAAAGATTTTGCTACTAACAGCACATAATTGGTTTATAGGATTCGAGGCAATGTTTGTGTTGCAGTTCGGTTGAAGCTACAATCCATTGTTGCAGGAATGGCAGAAATGTCCTTAACCTGACTGGGATCATCGCATGATGAATGGAGGGAAAAAAGTGGCTCCTGCAAAAATAAAAAGTTGCTAAGAGGTGTCTTAAGAATGTGGTGAAATAGTGCTGCAGTGTGTTTGCACTGAAACTGTGGGATCTGTCTACTGTACAGATATTAAAATGTGATTCTGTTTTTAGTTTGTAAACTAATACTTCTGCACCGTTTGCATATGAAAAGAACTTTGCTTCTCTCATTGTGGATTTCTGTCTTATCGACAAAACTGAGCACCTACAGATGCTTCTTTTAATATTTTTTTATTTGTTAGCATTGTTGGGCCTCTTTATCAGACAAATGTTGCAGCAGGATCATCCTGAGGGGGAATAGATTCTGGAATGAGATGCCTGAAAATAATACATTAAAAGACTGGGTCAGCAAACTGTGAGTCGAAGTAAACTTTCTTGGAGTTGTTTTTTTCCCGCTAGCCTCCTGCTAGACAATATTACTGAATGGAAAGAAGTAACAGTCGCTTTAGCAGAGGTTGTATAAGGACAGTGAATTAGCAAATGCCCCTTGTTGTATGTGACCAGCACAATACATTTGTGACAAAATGGGCTAAATTGCTGTAAAGCAAATCTGACAGTGAGATATTACTTATGAGGTATGTGTTGTATTATCTTGCTTTGTTAGATGATGCTTCTGTAAGTGACTTTAAAAATAGTAAAGTAAAGTTTTATGGTCTGGTTAACATGTTTTCCCTGGGAATTTCATTCACTGCAGTGAATAGTAATACAGCATACATTCCATGACAATGTAGAGGGACAGATGTAGTACTATATGTATTTGTATCACAGTATAATTTTCTTATTTATGCACATCTGGACCTTCATATCACTTTGTGGCTTATTATACTGTCAGTAGTACATAGACATAAAGGTAATAAAGTATTCAAAGAGAGAGAGATTTCTCTAACATTCTGTTGCAGGAGATAAAACCTTAATATTCATTCAAAATACATTATCCTTCAAGTCAAAGTATTCAAGTATTAAAATGACAATTCGTTTTGTTCTGAAATAAATTTAATGCAGTAATGTTAAAAATTGTAATGTGCATTTCCCAGAAATAAAAACCTGTGTTCCAATGGTTAATCAGTTCTCTGAATCCTTATTTTCTGTAGAGGCAGTACCTTGAGAAAATGCCTCTACCATCAGCGTCTGAAGTGATGTGTTTGCTTGTGCTTCAACAGAGAAAGTGAAGTTGCTGTCACTTTGTGTTGAATTTTCCAATCACTGGGAAACTGTTCACAAACATTTAGAGATGTATAAATGTAAACACACTCACAAAGTGTATGCACTTACTCCAAAAATGAGATAATTTGTACTATTTAGATAACACTAGGTGAAGGTAGTGCCTCAGGGTCTGTAATCGAGTCTTGGACTAGCAAGTCCTATAGATGGTGGTGTGATTTACTTTCTTCCTGTAGGGTTCCTTTTCTTTATCTTTTCTGTTCTTACTTTTTCCATCAGAGTTGAATGATTTGAACAACTTCTTTGACAAACAAATACAAAAAACTGCATCTTGACACTGGCATAAAAAGGGAAACACAAAGCAACATGAAAATATCATCTCAACACTAAAGTGTAGTGGAAAGATCTGCTTTGCTACTTCTGATCCTGGTCTTCTTGCCTCTGTGGAAGGAAAAATGAATTCCCAATGTTGTCAGGGTTTCATAAAGTCAGTTTGGCTGTAAATAAACTGAAACTCAGTAGAAGTTTGGTGATGCAGCAGGACAATGCTCCTAAACATTGAAGTAAATCTACTACAGACACCTCGAGAAATACAAAATCTGTTTTGGAATGGCCCATTCAGAGCTCAGACCACTGCACAATAGTGACAAGTTAGAGACACATCATGTTTACACAGCACACAATCTTTCCCTGACTCTAACCCTCAAGCTGTTCATACCAGACGTCCTAAGAAAATGACTGAGCTGAACCAATTCTACAAGCAAGAATATGTAGCTACATGAACTTTGTAGGAATAATAGGTTGAAGTTTGGAAGATCGTGACTGTTTGTGTTTTATCAGTTTAGAAATACTGTGAATATTTGTGACTTTGTTGAAGATCAAATCACATTTCACTGGCAATTTATGCAGTAAACTAAGAAAACTGCTCACTTACAGTTCACTTACTTCTTCTTCCCTCTGTTTGAAAAAAATCATACCATATGGGGAATTGGTGTATGAGATAAATCAATATAATAAATTATTTTAAGTGCATGGGGAGATGCTATACTGGTATATTGCTCAGCACTAAACAGGTTTTTTTAAAACAATCACTTCATCTAGCATGTGGCTGCTCCGCCTATATTTTATGATACAGTATTCATTTTAATTCCACAATTTTTCTTCATAATACAGTAGATTGCGGTACAGAGTGGTCAGCTCAACAGCTCCAAACTATTTCATCCGGTCTCTAAGCCCTCTCACTCACTGAGCTATCCCGAGGAACATTGCCAAGCGGTCCCCACACCTCAATAACAGGAGACCCCAAGCAAAGCCCTTCAGCTCAGTATGAAAGAGGATTAGGCCACAAAAAAATATTTGAGTTCTGACTTTTTTTCTCAGATTTTTTTAAGATCAGAATTCTGAGAAAAAAATCAACTCAAAATATTTTTTCATGCTGGCCCTAATCCTGTTCTGAAGCTCAGGGTCCCACCATGAAGGAACAAACTATCTACCTATTCACCCTCAGCAGCCTCACTCCCATTGTTTACAGCTGCTAATGCTCTACTGTATATACAGTATATCTGAAACTGTAACAAACAGATGCAAACAAACATGCAGATGATCATTTATAGAATGTGCTTGTAAACTGCACTGAGAACTGACATTTGCATAATAGCTGTGGAAATCTGATCGAGAAGACTCTCTAGAGTCTCTATGGAATCTGCTGAGGACATAAAGCCTTGTAGTTTTTAAAATCCCAGATTAGAAAAAGGCATATGTTGTTTGTGCACTTTTCTTGTTTTCTGCAATAAATAAGGAAATCTATTAGGACTTTAGCCATGTCTCATTGTTATACCAGCTGTTGTCACCCTTGCTGCTGGCTATTATAGTCTTACAAGGCTATTCATTTGCAGACCTTCACCTTGATTAAAGGACAACTGTTTGCCAATGACAGTACTGCCTACAGGTGATGTGCTTGTGGTGGCAGCAGATGGCTGCATGTGTTGGTTTTGCTCCTGCTGTTGTCTTGGCTAATGAACTTGGTGGGTCAGCTCATTATAATAAACCAAATATGTACCATGATGTGCATCAACTCCATTACGTGACTATCAGACTCATGAAATCCTGATCAATTTACTAATCTCCACCAGGACCAAAATTGTTTACAATTAAGTTACTTTTTTTTTTCAAATTAATTTGAATTTTGATCATATTTTTGGATTTGTTTTAACTACACTGCCTTCTCTCTCACAGTGCTTCTCCTGGTCTTTCCTGCACAGAGGAGAAGATACCAGTCCTGCTGCTTCTGGCCCAAGTCCCACTTGTTGCTTTGTGTTTTAAGTAAGGACCCTGGATGCACCCAGACACACAGGTAAGGATTTATTATAAAAACAAAGGTTGAAGTTACGCAGGTGAGTAAATGCAGGAACTAGGAACTGGACATGTGAGTGATTGTTTAAGGAAGCAGGTGGAGGCATGATTGATGTGGTGGAGACAGGAGTGAATAGAGTAGATGATATGCAGATTGTCAGGTGAATGATTGATATCTTGCAGGTGGGGAACAGCACTGAGAGTGGCACACAAGATTGCAGGTGAATCACAAGATGGCGACACCCTCGATACAAACACATAGAGAGGAGAGGTATCTAAGTCTAATATTCAATATAAAAAGTCCTTGAGTCTGGGTCAGATGGGCAGAGACAGAGCGAGATCAGGGAAAACAGGCAGACAGGTTAATCACAGAGCAGATTCAGGTATAGAAGCTAACTGAGGGATCAGCTCCATAAAACAGGTTAGGAAGTCAGGTCCGAAAATCCAAAACAACAAGTCTACGATTCAAAGAAAGAGCAACTTTCCAAAAAGATGGGGATTGGCAGCGATCTCAAAACTTGCAAAGCTGAGGGTCCAAGCAGTAATCAAGTCCAGGACAGGTTCAGGGTCAATAACAAGTAACAGGAATCACAAGAGAGGTCAAGTCAGGTCAGGTCACGATTGCTGGAGAGCAGCAACAGGGAGAGCTGCACTTACGATCTGGCAACTGGCAAAGAGCTGCTTACTGTAAATAGGGAGGAGAGATCTGGTGTAAATGAGTAAAAAAAACTATTACAGTGTTATACTGTGGTGATTCATTATTCCAAGCAGTGTAGGCTCATCAGCAATACTGAGCTCACTTATTCTCTCAGTTATCACATTTTTATTTTGGAATACAGCACTAAACTTGACAATCAACAAAAAAAACTAAAATATCAGTTTGTCCATGGCCCAACAACATTTTTGTATTACTTTGAATGTATAAGCTGTATCTGAATCTAATCTAAGTGGATTTAGATTATTTTTTTAGCCACATTTGCAGCAACAATGGAAGAACATCTGGTCAGTCAGTCCACTACTGTGGATCACACTGACAATGTTGGATGGAATTTGATACAAATATCCATGATGGTTAGAGGCTGAATCCTAGTAACATACAGTGCCACTAAACCACTAGCTAGTAACCATTATACCCCTTATTTTAACTACTTCATTTATATCTATGAGAAATTGTAGTTGGACAGCTGCACATAGATGATGGCCTACACTTTAATTTCCTTACACTTGTAAACATCACATCAAAGGAGCTCAGCCTTCAGCCTTTTAAAGTGCATGCCCTCTTTTTTCCTGTCGTAGACAAAATCTTGCATTTAAAACATTTTAGACCACAATGTTTTTAAAGTTTTGTGGGACCATTAAAACCCCAAGATCTCTTTTAAATCCTCAAGTTCCAGCAAGTGTGTACCAGTGTGTGTGTAAGTGTTAAAGTAGTTGCAGCCTTTCCTGTAGCACATACTCTCTGTCCTTTATTACCTCTATAAAGGGCCCAAGGCCTTCCACGCTTACAGCCGTTACAATACCCATGCAGTCCTAAATTGTCTGGCAGTGTCTGTAAGCAAACTCATCTGTTTAGCTGCATGTATTATCATATTTTTAAATCCACCTGACACACTTTTTTAGCTTTCTGATCACTTTCTGTGGAAATGAAGTATCAAGGACAACAGGGATCCTCTCATCTCATTTACGTGAGCACTTTTGGTTTGCTTGTCTAGAAACACACACACACACACACACACACACACAGAAACACTTGGACAAAGCTCAGGTAGCTGGTTAGCTGTGAAAATGTCGCAGTAAATAACACACAGGATGGGGCAGGAAGCTGATGTAGGACCTTGTGTGTGTGCGTGTGTGTG
>OMLM01000121.1:108716-134884 GCA_900302695.1 Helostoma temminkii | reverse complement strand
CCATCAGTCCTGTGTCATGCCAACAGTAAAGCATCCTGAGACCATTCATGTGTGGGGTTGCTTCTCATCCAAGGGAGTGGGCTCACTCACAATTTTGCCCAAAAACACAGCCATGAATAAAGAATGGTACCAAAACACCCTCCAACAGCAACTTCTTCCAACAATCCAACAACAGTTTGGTGAAGAACAATGCATTTTCCAGCACGATGGAGCACCGTGCCATAAGGCAAAAGTGATAACTATAAGTGGCTTGGGGACCAAAACGTTGAAATTTTGGGTCCATGGCCTGGAAACTCCCCAGATCTTAATCCCATTGAGAACTTGTGGTCAATCCTCAAGAGGCGGGTGGACAAACAAAAACCCACTGATTCTGACAAACTCCAAGAAGTGATTATGAAAGAATGGGTTGCTATCAGTCAGGATTTGGCCCAGAAGTTGATTGAGAGCATGCCCAGTCGAATTGCAGAGGTCCTGAAAAAGAAGGGCCAACACTGCAAATACTGACTCTTTGCATAAATGCCATGTAATTGTCGTTAAAAGCCTTTGAAACGTATGAAGTGCTTGTAATTATATTTCAGTACATCCCAGAAACAACTGAAACAAAGATCTAAAAGCAGTTTAGCAGCAAACTTTGTGAAAAGTAATATTTGTGTCATTCTCAAAACCTTTGGCCACGACTGTATTTGTATGCGAGCAGAACATACACTTATCACATGTAGTCTTTATACAGGCATTTACCATATGCTGCACTTTGCACTTAAAATTAATTTACAGCCTACTTTACACACTGCTACACAGTGTGTTTTTCCTACTGTTTCCTATCACACTATGCACATGAGCAAGGTAAATCTATCAGTGTATTTGTGTGCAAGTGCATGTGTCAATTATTGTTGGTGTACTTATTCAATTCAATTCAGTTTATTTATATAGCACAAATTTACAACAAAAGTAATCTCAAGGCACTTAAGAATACAATGTAAGACTTAAAACCTTATAATACAAGTAAATAATACAGAAAACCCAACAAATCCCTCTTGAGCAAGCACTAGGCAACAGTGGAGAGGAAAATCTCCCTTTTTAAGAAAGGAAGAAACCTCCAGGAGAACCAGGCTCAGGGTGGGCAGCCGTCTGCCACGACCGGTTGGGGTGAGTGGAACAAAAGAGAGAAAAAAACAACAGGTCACAAAACAATAACAACAACAACAACAACAAGCAGCAACACAACGCTTGGTAGGTTGTATGGGACTGTACATTGGGAAGACAAAGATTAATATCAAGCAATGGTGGCATATATAAATAGACGGAGAAAAGAAGAGGAGTTCAGTATGTCAAGGGAGGTCCCCCAGCAGTCTAAATCTATAGCAGCATAACTAAGAGATGGTTCAGAGTCATCTGATCCAACTCTAACTATAAGCTTTATCATGCTTCCTGAACCGGAACTGCGGGCTGGTGTTTGATATGTAAAGGCTCTGCCTCCCATTCTACATTTGGAAACTCTGGGAACCACAAGCAGACCTGCACTCTGAGAGCAAAGTGTTCTACTGGGATGATATGGTGCTATGAGGTCTTTAAGATATGAAGGAGCTCGATCATTAGGTGCTTTATAAGTAAGGAGAAGAATTTAAAATTCTATCCTAGATTTTACAGGGAGGCAATGGAGGGAAGCTACTTATGCATTAATGTGTGTTTTTGATGGTTCATTGTAACTCATATCAGCCAGTGTCTTAAAGGGAAGTGCTGTGCATGTCCCCGTAAATGTGTTTGGTCAAAAGATGAATATGGCTGATATTATACTGACACATAAAGTGAGATACAATAATAATTATATCAGAATTGCAGGTGCTGTCAATTGCTACTGTCAGTGGTAGAAAACATAACTCTATAGTATACACAAAGAGTATTAGTTACAGCACTTGGTAAATTCATTAGGTCCCTGATATGTTTCTTTGTATGTACTCAATAACTGAAGTTTGTTACCACACAGATATATGTAGAGTTTCTGAAAGAGAAGGATGTTCTGTTTGATAAATGATGCCAGGTGGGTAAAGTTAGGACCTTAGATAATCTGTGTGAGCTCATGCTGCTGAAGGAATTTAAAAATTGTCTTGTGGAGATAAATGCCATCTATCTTAATGAGTAAAAGGTCATGACCCTTGCTGCTGATAGATAATTTGCTTTAACGCACAGCAGTATTTTTTCTCCTCTAATCCATCACAACCAGCTGAGAGAAAAATGTAATCTCCAAGTGCGTCTGGCTGTACGGCCAACAACTGCCTGAAACACGTATTGTCAGCTCCTCCTCATCTGTCAGCTCAGTATTACTGTGTGTCAGTGCTGCAGTAAAGCACATGGCTAATTCCTGGAGGCAGTATGTACCAATGTACACCAGATTCATATCACATTCACAAAAACACAAGGAGAAACTGTTTGGTTGTTCATTTTGAGCCAGCATCACACTTCCAGTCATCAAAACACAGCAGACACAGAGGAGAGCTTAGCTCCTTTAATTTCTACAGCAAGATGTTGCACATCTTTTCTGGCTATGCTGTAGCCAGTGTTACATTCTGTGCTTCTGTCTGCTGAGGCAGATGTAACAAAATAACGGAAAATTGCTATATTGTGTTCGATCGATCGATTCTGAAGAAAATTGTATCAATATTTAATTAACAGTTTACATGCAATGACTAATGGCACAAAATGATTCATTTTACATTATGTTCAAACTAAATCAATGTTCTGCTAGCATAAAAGCAGCTACTTAAAAACTTGCATATTCTATATACTATGATGTATTTTCTTAAAAAGACAAAAATATATCTCCTTGCCAATACACAGTTTTACATCAGAGCCAGTGACAGCAGTCACCTGTCATGACAGGTTGCAGTTCATGCTAGTGTAGCTCAATCAATGTTGGGTTCATGTGGAATCTCAATTGAATTACATTGTATTGTATTATAAAAATGTACCTGTATTGATTTGTATCTGCCCTCATGCACAGGATGTACGCAGTACGCACGCAGTAGGATGTATCAGTTGCAGAGCTCTAGCCAGGATTAACTGAGATCTAAATGCTTTCTGTAAATATTTGTATTAGCATGACATCATCAAAAAACTACCACACCCCTGACCTCCTGCTTAGTCAATGTGTGTGTGTGTGTGTGTGTGTGTGTGTGTGCGTGTGTGTGTGTAATGTCAGGTAGAGATCCGTGAGACACAATACTGGCTCAGTAATGGCTGATCTGTGATCAATTCATTTTTCTTCCTCTACTTTACTCATAAATGAAGAGCAAATTGAAACACAGAATTGTCATTTACTGAAGTCATACTTCCTTAACAAGTCTCTCTGCAATATTAAAAAAAACAAGCAAACAGTTCATTGAGAGACAATACCAAACACACTGAATCATTTCTGCTTTGTTTCCTGATTTGCATTATGGTCTTTTGAAATGAAAAAACACTACACTAGCAGTTCAATTCACATCATGAGACACCATGAAACACGATGTACCACTTCCCCCTCAGGCACCACCACAGCATCCTGACCCACTCATGGTACCAGACAGCTGACTCACTGAGTTCAGATAACTCTCAACAATGCATCCAATAGTAGTAGTGTAGCTGAATACACTGTGGTATTACTACTTTCACTTAAGTAAATGAACGCAACACACACTTCATGTTCAGTTTAAACAAATTAAACTTGCAGAAATAAGGACAGTGTGATTGACTTACAGCTACATTTACTGAATCTCATCCTGGTCTGGCTCCTTAGGTACATGAGTCACCACAGTGCTGAGTACACGTGACTTGGCCACGCACAGACATGCGCTACTATTCATATACAATACACTTAGGTCAAATGCTGCACACCGGAGCATTCATCGCACATACTTCTCCACAAATTGGGTGAAGTGAAACTCACAGTGTATATCGAAAGCGTTCTGCGTTCCACTGTTATTACTGATTTCATAGTGCACCAGGAAAAAGTGAGCACAGGAACATGATTGGTACTGATTCACAGTGAGTGTGTGCACTAGGCAGCAGCTCAGCCTCTAAATTTAGAAGTAAAGCCTCTAATCTGTTAACTGCTGCCTTTGTTAAGGAGGCAGCACCAGCTGCTCCTGACCACTCTCCTCCTCCACCTCCCCTCCTCTATGTAGAACAGTCCAGACAATAGCACTGTGTGCACAAGGGGCTGCATAGTGTGTTGCTCCTTATGAACCAGAAAGTCCAGGTTGGAGACTTACCAGGTGTAAAAACAGCACACAGATCAACCTACTGTAATGTATATTTTTCTCTGTGACTTCTGACTCTGTCCTTGATCTCTACTTGTTTTGTCTCATTATGTAAAAGGAAGCAGGTACATCAGTCCATTTCATTCTATATTGTACTATGTATAGTATGCATATGACAAATAAAACTTATCTTATCTTATCTTATAATGAAAGAGGATGGCACTACTCAAGGAAGTTATCACAGCTGTGAGCTGGAACTTAACTAGACTGACTGGACATAGTTAGGTAAAGTATGTTTTTGTGTATATATGGCACCATGATTAGGACTTTATGTGAGGAAAAAATACCTCCACAGTAACAATGTGTGATGAGACACACAACAGGACAAGGATGATGTGTTGATGATGTGAGGATGACAGTTTACAGACACTTCCATCCTGGAACTGGGACAGGACTGACAGGAACTAACTGTCTAAACCCAGGTGTGGCAAGCTTGTAAAGACTTACCTTTAATCTGTAATTATTACAAAACATGGGCTTCAGCACAATAAATTACACACAGTTATGTTTTTTTTTTGTTGTTGTTGTAGAATGATAGGTGGACATCCTGACTAACACCAGACTATCAATATCACTAACCTCTGTTTCTCATAACTATTACTATTGCATAGTATTTGTCTTCGTTATCTTATCATGCATGTAACTGCTTTTGCTAGCTGACTATCAGTGTGTTTTGACAGGAGGTAGAAGAGGAAGTAATTGTGTCTGACCCACATAGAAGTCATTCTTCGGAAAGCAGATCACTGTTTCAAAGCATGTGATGGGACATGTGATGGACTTGAGTTATGCAAGTTTGAATGCCCTGTCACCCTCACTGATACCATCTGTAAAAAATGAAAATGCCTCGTTGACAGGATTACCGACATGCTTAATCAAACCCCTCCACATGATACAGAACGCAGCAGCACTTCTGGTTTTCAATCAACCAAAAAGAACACAGGTCACCCCGCTCCTCAAATCTTTGCACTGGCTTCCTGTAGCTGCTCACATCAGATTCAAAGCTCTGACTCTTGCCTACAGAGTGGTCAGCTCAACTGCACCGGTCTACCTCAACTCCCTCATTCAGATCTACATCCCTGCCCGCCCACTGCACTCTGTTAACGGACGGCGTCTAGTGGTTCAATTACAGAACAAGAAATCCACTGCAAAGCTCTTCAGCGCTGTGGTCCCACAATGGTGGAATGAACTGTCCAACTCTACACAATCAGCAACTTTACCCCCAATATTCAAAAAACCACTGAAGACAGAACTTTTCCGTAACTTTCTTTGCACTTAAAATGCACTTACTTATATATATAAAAAAATGCACTTATATCTCATAAAAAAACAGACTTTCTCTGATAGTGCTTTGTTTTTCTCCTTGACTTAGAGTTTTGCTTGTTTTGTACCTCACTTGTAAGTCGCTTTGGATAAAAGCATCTGCCAAATGACTAAATGTAAATGTAAAATGACATTCATGCATGCGTGAGTAATAAGTGAATCTATGTGGAGACTGTGTGATGACTATATACAGTAGGTCTTTTTAAACTCTCCTTGCAGCTGTGTTTTGGAACAAATATTTCACACACTCACCTTCAACACCCATCCTTCTCAAGTGCATCCAAGTTACTAGCCACCACAGCGATGCTATATGTCAATATTATGTTGTACTGCAGTATTGTGTTGTAATCCAGTAGTGATTTTACTGGTGCACTGTCGAGTCAATACTGGATTACATGCAAAAATTGTATTGCACTCTCCTTCAACAACCAGCGCTGAAATATAACTCACAAGGATAGTAACACTTTGCTACGGTCGTCCTCACTGGGAACATGACTTTGTTTTGTCTGTGAAGGTTTTCAGTCATCCAGGTGAAGTTATCTGGAGGTTGTTTCGCTAGTACACAGCACATCAGTGACAGTGGTGTCACCACTTCTTGGATGCCTAACAAGAAGATCCAGATACTCGTACTTTATGAAGTTTGTAATGCTCTTTCTCTTTCTCTCTTTCTCTTGGCAACTAATGTAAAATTCACTTCAGTTCACTTTTATTATTATAATTATGTATTATGTATTATCTATCATGTATTATCTATTATCTATTATCTATTATCTATTATTAATATTATTGCCAATGCTAGTAATGTGATCTTCTGCAGTTCAATGGCACTTTTGCAAGATCCTCTCTTGATCCTTGATCTCAGTCACTTATAACCACTGATATGACTTTTACTTTAGTGTTCCACATCTCTTGAACCATGACATTGTAGTCATCAGAAAAGAATTGGCCATGATTTAACAACAACAACAAAATTTAGTTTTCTCTACCTGGCTACATTTGCCTTATTCATGTTCTTATTCTTATTCTAATTCTTATTGTTGTTTGGCCTTGGACTATTCATGTTTTGCCACACAGTTCTGGTTTACTAATGCCTTTAGTTCATGTACTCAGTTTACTTTATTTAGGTATTTCATCCCTGACATGTTGCTTTAATCATCAACTTTTGTTATATCTCTGACAATTATTATTTTTCTTTTCTTTGGAACACAGTCAATTTAATTCAACTTTTTTTTTACACAGATGAGAATATAAAGACTCGTGTCAAAGTAAAAATAGAAAGTAAAACTGAAGCTAGTTGATTCACCCTTCTAGTCAGAATTTAGTAGACACAAAGTAGTATATGTACACACTTACCTTTGTTTCCAGGTCATCGCACCACTTGTTTGATCTACACAGTTTGAATATCAGCTCCCACTCCTGCCTAAATCAACACGATCCAATATACTACGGGTACAGTATGTATTAGAACAGATGTAGTTCTATAAATGCAGCTGATGACACACAACAATGGAATTATCTCTGCACAACACTCAACAGCATTGCATAGTAACAAACGCGATTAAGCAGAAAGACCCTTCCTTCTGTTTGCAAAGTCATAGCTCCTACTTTATAAGGTAGCATCCACTCTACTAAGTTAATGAGTGCCAAACTAATTTTTTTTATATACTGGAAACTGTCAAGTTATACAACTATTTCATGCACCTTAACACCTGTACAAAACAAGGAAAAGGATTGTACACCTGTACCCCCATCTGGTGCCCTCATCCTGTAGTGCAGGAGTTTGGCATCCCACATTTTTTTTTTTTTTAACATTTGGATTAGATTATGATTATTTACGATTATGTGTAGATCAGTTACAAACACTGATGTGGAAATCTCACACGGAATGAAAGTCACATTCATCTCTCCAGTGAAAAACTACAGTGTAAACTATAACACCGAGCTGACATCAAAGCACTAGACTTATACCGATTGTTGTCTTCACCTTGGCCAAAAAGTGAAACTTTGTATACCAGATGCTGGCGTCTGTATTTGTCATTCAGAAAGGGAAAACAGAAAATGAGTGTAATTACTTTTACATTTTTACCTTATTTACGTTTTAGTCACATCTGTAGGGTACCTGATTCACTTCAGCAGGTTCTTTCACATTATCAGCATCTCCCACAACCAGTTATAAAACAAAGACAAAAGACTAAACAAGTGGTTTTTTCTCACAAGTCTGTATGGTCACCTGGAAACCTTGAGGTATAATTTGAAATGCAATAAGCTCCAAAACAATGGTGTTATTTGCTGTTGTAAAGCAGACACACAGGAGCCACATTCTGCTGGTGTACTAGTTTAGCCTGGCCCAGTACAGCCGGGTTAATGCTGCAGGATCAGTCAAACAGGATTACTCTAACTGTTGGACTAAATGTCTGGACAATAAGCCGACAAGTGCTCTGTGTACTTGAGAACAGAAGCTACCACTGGAGGTACAGCCATTAATGGAGCAATAGCAAGAAGGAATGATATGAGTAAATTCTTTTTTTTTTTTTTTGGGAGCCGAAGTACATACACATCCACTCAAAACGATTCAACCTCCATTGTAAATGAGTTCTATTGGCAAAATGTACACACTGTCAGTTGTTTACAATGAACTAATCAAACAGCTCAATACAGCTGATGTTACTAGTGGATCCTCAGAGTTCACCACAAAATGCAACTTTTGACTTATGATTGTAATACAACTGTAAAATTAGCAAAATGCAATAATCTGTGATTTTTTTCTCTAGACATATAATTGATTTTTTGGTTTTTTTGGTTTGTTTTTTTTCTGTTTTGCGAGTTTCTTCCATTAAAGGGATTGTTTGTATTAAGGCAACAATCTCTTCTTTTAACTTTTTTGACAATTCTTTTGACCTAGATATATTTTTAATATGCAAACCACACATGACACTCATTAAACTGCTAGCCAGTTCAGGTATTTTATGGGCTCCATTTCAAGCTCACCAACTAATCTCATGAGGGAGCCTATGCATGGGGGCAAATCATTATGAGATTGCAGTAGTCAATAAATGTTGTGTTTGTGGTGACTTCGGCATAAGCACTTAACAATAATTGTGTTGAGTGATTTTAATTATTCTTCTTTGATTTGTTTCTAAATTTTGCCAGTACACATAGTTTGTAATGGGGGTTTAGTCATTTTGAGCACACCTGTATGAATACAATCAAATTTTCAATTATATGCATATGACTGTTTTTACTTTATTTATTCGTTTGTTATTAATTTTAATAATTAGGTAATCTATTCTTTCTGAAAGTAGCATTTTCATAACACTGACACCTGAAACAGTAAAGAACTTTAAGATGTTCCTTTTGTAATTTGGAGCTGCACAGAGAGTAAGCAGAGTAAGATGTCCTCGCTGCACAACTGAGTACCTAGTTTTCCTGCAAAATACCAGTCTCAACTTCAACAGCAAATAAGCACTTCCAGAATGTTGGCCTTGTAGGTAGAGCTGCAAAGACAAAGTTATACCTTAAATGGCCAATGAAAAAATATTAAGAACACTGGACAGAAGAAGGCTGTTCAGAGTGTTGCAAGCATCCATCATGGTGGAGGTCATGTGATGGTCTGGAGCTGCTTTGGTGGTAAAGTGAGAGATTTAACCCTAATCTCAACCTGGATGAAAACGATCTTGAAGAAGGAATGTTATAACTCCATTTTGCAATGCCATGTCCACATACCTTGCTGTTTGACTGGAGCCACTTTTGTCCTAAAAGAGGACGCTGGCCCGAAGCACAGCTCCCAAGTCTGCCAGAAGCAGTCAGCTGGTGTTCTGTTTATAAAGGAGTGACCAGCACAGTCCCCAGACCTTAACCCATCTTCAGCTAAAATGTATGTACATGCTCATCAAGTCAATCCAGCCAGTGTGAGGTGCCACAGAAAGATGAATAAACTGACAACTAGAATGACCAAGATCTGAAAGACATAACTGCTGCAAACTCATTTCATGTAACTGAACTTCTGAATGTTAGTATATGTTTTTATGAATTGGTATAAATGTTACAGTCTATAACTGTTTGCTTTCTCTCGTTGTACTTTTTATTTTCTATTTTTGGGTCAACTGTCAAATCATAGTTTCATTTGAAGTATTACAGTTGACTCACCTTCTGTGTTGGACTGTCCCCTACAATGACGTCAGTGTAATCACATAAACTCCGTCTGGTCGTAGTGGTGAGGATCCTACAGCTGGACCCTCCTGTGCTTCAGCTCCGGGACACAAACATAATATCCAACCCACAGGAGGAACGAAACCAGTCTGTCGGTTTCGGAACAGCGGCTGCAGCGTGGAGCACTGTTCTCAAACTCCCACGGTAGTATCATCAATCCCTGCTGTCCCGTCCTCTTGATCCTCCTTCCCTTCCTCCACACTGCTACCCCCCTCCCCCCTTGCTGTGAGACATGCCAGAGGCTTTCCTAGAGAACTGAAGCTATTTCAATTCATCTTGCACTGGGAAAATACATGTAGACATATGCACATGAAGAATATGTATTATATGTCATGGACGTGATTTCATGTTAACTTAGCCTATTTTGATGTTTTTCTACAATCAGTCCTACAAACAGGAGAGGTGTTAGAAGTAGTCTAGAAAAGTTTTTATTGATTGTTAAAAAATTTTTTTTTATTATTATTTAGTTCTACAACTAAACCACAGAAAGACTAATAAGTAAATGAGACAAAAAAAAACGTACTGTATTAAATCAAACTGCTTTTTCTAATGAGAGGAGACTCACCCAAACCTCAGTGACCCACAGGCCTTGGTTAGTTATGGCTGAGGAGAGAAATAAATAATATACTAGAAGACATTTCAAAAATGTCAGAAAAAATAATATATGTTGCCTAGTGATTCTCAAAGGGGGATTTGTTGGGTTTTCCTTATTATTTTAGTTGTATTGTAAGGTCTTAAACCTTACATTGTAAAGTGCCTTGAGATATATATATATATAAATAAAGTTTAATTGAATTGAATTGAATTGAATATGCCATTATAAAATCAGATAACAAATGTGTTATGTCAGGTTCCTGAAACAGCAGTGCTGATTGACTTTCTATGCTACACATTGTTTTCTTAATGTGCTGTATGTCATGAGATGTGATGGTTCAGCCTCTATATCACAGCAACACTTTAAAAGCCAGCAAAGAAGACTGCAGGCATGATGGGAAGCGCCTGACTCTCATCTGATCTGAGAGCAGATCTTGGTTTTGAAGTCAGATCACTAACAACAGGATTTGTTTAATAAGAAGGATTTAAATTTTATCTGTCAGAGTTTTCTTTAAGAATCCTGATTCGTTAATGATATACAATATAATGAAACAACTAATACTACTGTGCAACTAATTTTGCATTAGGTAGCAATTAAGTTGCCATAGCAACTTTTTATTAATTATTTTTTTTAAATAATTAAATGTATTAGAAAGAAAAACTCAGTTAAATAAATGTGGGAAGAGCAAGTGGATATATCAACATTAATCATGAGTGTTATTTTAATAACATATATATATAATAAATAAACAGTGTTATACAGACTTTTCTCATGTCAACATTTTTCACTTTTTTTAAGTGTTTGTAATGAAACACTGTTCTAGGGTAACTTTTACCAAAAAGGTAAACACCATTAATTGTTAGAACGCAAATATTATTATTCACTGTTTGCAGAGATAAGTGAATTAATATAACCAGTGTATATGGCACCGATCAGACTCAACACTGAAGCGCCGACAAGTGAAGTGACATTTATGCACATACTGACTCACTTTATATTTACCTCCCGATTCCATTTTGAAACAAGGTGTCCAGCTACTTTCACTTTTATGGCAGATGCTGATTCCAATAACACAGTTTGTGGACATGCAGAGAAGAGAATTGACCATTAACTATAAATATAGGCTGTTTAGACAGTTTAGTATGTTTTCACTCTAAAGGTTAACGCTGTCAGAGACGGTCCTCTAGCGGCTCACACACTAACAACACTGTCTACCGGAATGAAAGGAAATGCAACCGGAAATGCTACTGTAATGTCATTCCGTAGATCGTGGGCCTATATAAAGTATTAAAAACTATAGTGATATTTTATGAAAAGATAGCTGAACACTTACTTATTAACCAAATTATATGTATGTCAATAATTGTCTGACTACTGACTGGGCAGCATGAGGACCTCGTGGCGCAACGGTAGCGCGTCTGACTCCAGATCAGAAGGTTGCGTGTTCAAATCACGTCGGGGTCAATGTTTTTGTTTCACAGTTTATTTCTCCTGTGAGGATGTGGTTATTGGAAACAGAGTGTGAAGACTTTACACACATTTCTCTAATTTCATGTGCACTTAAAAGTGAAAGCACTATTTTCTAGGAGTGGGAATCCTCTCCTGGAAAGGGTCTTAATCACAAGCTCATTCTCTCTCTCCTCACAGGACCTTTTTGCAACCTGAAGAATGTTCTTACCTTGTATCTGCTCTCTGCTGGAGGATGCTGTCTGGCCTGTTCCTGCCTATACTAGCAGTACACATCAATCAAAGTAAATTACAATCCTTGTTCAAACATCTACCTGCCTAATTTAAAATGACTTCAGTGGATCAGTGGATTGTACACTAGAACTGTGCCAAAACTGCTTTAAATAAGAAGAAAATAAAGATAAATGTGGTTTTTTTTCAATTGTAAATCACAATTATATTAATAACAATATTAATTTAAAAAATACAATGTATGTATTAGTTGTCATATTTTTGTAATCTTCTTGGTCAAAGAACTAGGTCATTGTAATTAACATTGCTGCTTCACTGCTACCTTGCTAAATGTGGTGACATGCCAAACACACACAACTTGTTTTATCTCATACTTTCTTATGATAAGCTCAGAGTTTATTATTAATGGAAGTATGAACATGATTAGTCCAACCTGTTCCACTTCACCCATATTACATTACTTTATTTTTGCATCAGATGGTATTTAAACAAATCATTAAAAAGTCACGCAGGTTAGTTTGATATGTGATAGATTTTGATTGCTGTTAAAATCATCCATCAACCTTGTCTCCTAAAAAATACACACTGTCACTATGACTCGTGATTAAATTAGTGTTGTAAACTAGTTTAGTCCCCTAAAGTGTTCAAATGCATCTAAACTGCAATTGCAAATACATTTATCAGAAAACAAATTGTTGGATTATATTTGTGGTGTAACATAATGTGAATGAATGGCCTGGTTTACTCTACTGGTGGTCCTAGCACCATACCACAGTGATGATGACGGTGGAATGAGCTACCGCACTCAGCTGTCTCACTCACAATATTCAAAAACATCTTGTGTTCCTAGAAATTCAAAAGCAAACTCTTTTGCACTGTGTCACTTTATTTAAAGCTCTTCTTCTTATAGCACAAGATTAGTTTTTGCTTGCTTTTGTTCCTCATGTGTAATCTGTTTTAATTAAGTGTCATGTAAATATAAATGTACTAAACGGAGATCAAACAGCCACAAAGTTTGATTATCATTTCTCCTCCTGGTGCTGTAACCATCCAGGTTATGTTGGACTGAATACACAGACACTCACAGGTGGAAATTCTCTGCACATTATGTGTAGATACTGTATGCTGCTCAATTTTAGGAGAACTACCACTACTTAGTAGTGGGAGAACAGCAGTTCAGGGTATTCAGCTTCATCTCTTTGCTAGTAATGCTAAGAATGCCTATTGTTGTTTAGATGTGTAGACTGCACCAACCTGCTGAACTAAATGCAAGTTGTAAAACATGTTTTAATGTTTAATGTCACATCAGTGATCAGCAACATCAGAACATTAGCACAGACAAAATATCCTGTTGAGATTGTTGATTCTCCTCCCCTCCTCACCCACACAGTGTTTTAGTGTTGGCTTCTGGATGACTGAGAATCTTTACCCACATTATTTATTGGGACATGTGCAGAGTCATTTATTTATCATGTCTTATCAGCATCTTTCATGTATTAATTTTGTTTACATTCATACGTACACATTCACATATAGATTGTGTTCACATGCACGTAAGTGGCCCAGTCTTCTTTC
Source organism: Helostoma temminkii (assembly GCA_900302695.1). NCBI lineage: Eukaryota > Metazoa > Chordata > Actinopteri > Anabantiformes > Helostomatidae > Helostoma > Helostoma temminkii. Next base: position 121,192 of record OMLM01000121.1, on the reverse strand, counting down.
TGCTGCTTTAAAGGGAAAACCTGGTTCTGTTACCAGGGTAGGAGATTATTGATTTCCATTTCTGGTTCAGGTACATTTCCCCCAGGGACCAAAGATTTCTCTGCAATAAGGGACTTACCAGGTTTCCACTTGGCTTGTTACTAGAGTACAAACATGACAAAAAGCTACAGGTGGAGAGAGCATTGAGCTACAGGAGCAAACCCCCAAGTTTTAAATATCTTAGTGGCCTCGAAGACTAAACAGGTCTTTACTTCAAATTTATTTATTTAGGCAAAATTGCTGAAAAAAAGCTTCAAATAGCAGGACATCACATCTGTGTTTCCCCCGTCACCAGTGGGAGGAGCTCTTCTGTCGTTAATGGTACAGACATTATGGTACATTTCCCAGGTAATCACAAACCATCGTCAGGTTTAGAAGGTTATTTTCTATTGTACCACAGAACGGTGATTAAGTGTTGTGTTGCTTGCTGCATCACTGTCAAACCTCGCAAACCAAAAAGATCAAATGTCCAATGGTCCTTGTTTCTTTTCCAGTGTTTTTATGTTTTAGTTTGTCTACAAGCTAGTTAGGTTGCTGTAATAGTTGGAAAGGATGCATCCTGTTGTCCAAGCACCTTCAATGACTGAATTTTGGGTGATTTTATCTATAGCTGCCATAACATTTCTACTGAGAGGGAAGGAAACAATGTTACACAGCAGCACAAATACAACAGTTTCCCGAATGTGAAAAGACAAATTTTACTTACTCAAACATTTTTCTTGGTTGCAGAGATCTTGGTGCAGATTCCCTGTAGCGTAAACACCCTCCTAAAGTCTAGACCTATACAGTATCTACACATTTTTTCTTCTGCTTTCTGATGCACAGAATTTTCACCTGAAGGTGTTTGTGTATTTAATATGACATAACCTGGATGGTTACAGCAACGAGAGGAGAAAATAACTAACACAGGGCATGTGGAGGAGCCTGCCAGTGTCCACACACAGGGTGCTCTCTCCAAATGAGTCACACATTATTAAAAATAAACGCCACACGAGGGCACTACAGACACTCTGTAGGCCTCCATCTGTATGTTTGCATTGATAGAAGTCAAATAAGAAAAAAAGTAACAGAAGCATACAATGATGTAGTTAACTGAGTAAGTCAAAATCTGTATACAGCAAAACTGTGTGTTACATAAATGGATTTTTGTTTTATGAATGATTGATGAATTCATGAATTATGAAGAAAAAAATGATAAAAGATACCTTATTACTCTTTATGTCATCAATGGTATAATGTAACTAAGTAAGTAACTCAAGTAATGCACTTTAGTTACAATTATTATTATTATAGTATTTCTATTTTATGTTACTTTAACTTTTATTCCATTCATGGGGAAATGTCATGTAAAAATAGTATCAGATAATAAATGATGATATATTATTGGGGATGAAGCAGCTGTTCAGAGCAGTGTTAAAATCAGCTCCACTTCTAACAGCTGCAGCTTTAAAGATGTTATTGTCTCAATAATTCTAATCCAGTGATAATGTGCATATGAGTCTACACAATGACTTACAATTACGTAATTGCGTATATACTTTTATTTGGTACTTTGAGCATATTTTGACACATTTTGACATTTTATTTCAATAAATATAATTTTTGCACTGTTTTAATTACATTTAATGTATAGAAGGTATAAGCTGCTGTAACAGTTATAATTTACTAACACCAGCATGTCACAGGCCAGAAACCTCCTCTCCCTCAAAGTCCATTTCCCAATTTTTTTGTTCTGCAACCAGTAATAATAAAATGCATTATCTTATGTCGAGAACTTTATTAAAAAATACTTATAAACATACACATTTACAGATATAAATACAACGTACACGTGTTGTTCCATCTGCGACCTATGATCAGCATAATCAAATAATAAAATAGTCAAAAAAGCAAATTTGATCCATAATCCCAGTCATTCCTCTTGAAGCATTCACAAAGGGAAACCAGCCGTGTGCTCAGTGGCAGTACTGATGGTAGCAGTGGTACTGGTGACGACGATCCCTGTCGTTTCTTGTTCAAGTTGTCGTGGTGTGTTGTAGTTTGGTTTACTGTTGAGAGAGAACAGTAACGCTTAGTTTACACATCTGATCCACAGCATTATAAACCTTGTATATTTATGTATAGGCTCGATTAAGACTAGATAAAATGGTGCTCTGGTACAGACAACGAGATCAGACCAGGAGGAGCCCTTTCAGCTTATCTTCAACTGTTCAACAGTTTTGCTATTGGTATTACACACAGTTTTGTTTCTTACTGTGCTGAACCCTTTACTCTCACCTTTCCAGAGCAGGTTCCACAGATACATCCAAACAGTCCGTTGACCATCTGGAAGGCACAGAGGATGACCTCCAGGCTTCCTGCCACTACCAGAATGGAGAACAGCGCCAAGTTGAATTCAACCACATTCTTTGGTTCTTCACACAAGTTCCATAGGCTCTTGTCACTCAGGTAGCTGCCGTTACTGTAAAGGGTAGAAAATAAGTAATGATGTAAATATAATGCAGTAGTGGTACTGTATTATTTTATAATGCTTAAAGTAAAAATATCAAATGAATATCCAGTTTGTACAGTATGTCTATACACACTGCTTGTACCTGTTAGCAAAGGGAGACCCCCACTCTGTTACAGTGCCATTTTTCCAGAGGCACACTGGGCCATTAGCAAGGCCCAGGCCAGCAGTAGCTAGATTGTACACACCCCCCACAACACCAGCTGCTGCAAAACCAATGGACAGGAACATCTGTATGGAACACACACATACACTGTCAGTTCTTCATGCAAACTTGTGGAGTCTTCTCTGCAGAATAACCTGGTACAAAATGTGCTTTTAACAGCAACAAGATATCAGGGACATTTCATTTAGACAGCGTTCATTTACTGTACACACTCACCCCACAGCGGTTAGCACAGCACTTGTCAGCACTCGTCAGATGGATGTGGATAGCAGGAACGAGGACCTGTCAGCAGAAACAAATACAAAAACTTTATTAATGATAGGAGATAACAGCGTGTTGCCATTTTCTTTTCGATAAGGCATCAGCTCCACTATATGTAGATGCAAAACTGTACCTCAGCAGTTTGGTATTTTATTACCACCAGAGCAAGGTTAAAAAAAGAATGAACAGAAAGAGAGATGTGCAGATATCCTTACTCTTTAGGTAATAACCCAAAAACAACACTTCAAGTTCCATAATGCAACTCAATGTCAGCTTTAGTTAGACACTTCCTGTCTTGTAAACAGCCACATCTTTCAAACACCACACCTTTACATTTATAAATAAAAAAAAAAGCCCAAGCACTCATAATCTTAAGGGTGTCATATAGTGATGTCATCAGGATAAAACAGCTGGAGGGAACCTTTAAAATGAAGCCTAAAATAAATGTTAACCCCAATTAATATATATCTGTCCTCAACAGAAAAAGGCAGTGTTCAGCATTCAACATTCACATCTAAATGAATGATGTGGGTAATACATTCACCGTATAACCACAGAGTAACTCTACAATCTGCAATTTCACCTAGAAATAAGATTAGATTCTGCTTCTCCGTGCTCCATTATCCTCTGCTACAAACTGCTACACTCTGTCACTCGTATTGATTGTTAGGAATAACAGTAAATAAGAAGCTAGAAAACCTGTTAATTAAGTAGAAATTTTTGGAATTCTCTGATTGATTGGAAGGTAAAGCTCAGAACTTTTAGAAACAAATATCTCTGCTGCCAGGTCTGGGTCAGTAAGATCCACTCTAGCTGTAATCCCACTCAATGTAATCTGACCAGAGTCTACTCACCATGAGTCCACCTCCTATCAGGCCTCCCATATATTTGACCTCCGGAGTGATCCGTTCCCCCTCTCCTTTAGTGTCAGCAACCGTATACTTTGTTTGAAAGTCGGGGAAGAAGAGAAAGATGCTGCAGATGATCGACACTAAAGCCAGGATGTAGAGGGGAATGGCGATAAACTTAGAACAAGATCCTGTACACATGATGGCTGTAGATGGAAGTTCAAAAAGTAAAAAAAAAAGATCTTCACAGTCAATCAAACTCTTTCTGCTGACACACTGGGAAAAATATGACCGTTGTTGACTGCCACTCGCCAAGTGCAGTTTGGGGTACCAGATGTCAGTGAAGGAGAATGGAAGAACTGTTTAAATATATATTAGAGGTTTAAGGGTGGCACTAAAGGAAATAAAGATATACAGTCTGATAATCAGGCACACTTTATGACCGCCGCTTTATGTAATGGGCGTGCATGTGTGCGCATATGTTTCCATGAAAGCCATAAAAGCATTTGTTTGTGACATCACCTGTCATGAGACTGATGGCAGAAGGGCCAGATAGCTACTGTAGGCCCAGTGATCAGGCGCAGGAATGTTGCTGCAAATTTGTCATATTTGTGGAGATTTTATGACATTATTAAAAGAGGAAGTATTGAGAGGTTATTGTACAGGGGTGAGTGCAATAAGTGACCAGTAAATGATTGATTGAGCTCATCAAATGTTATTCAATGTTACCTATGAAGCTCAAACAGGTTCACTGCACGGCCTTTTGAGGCAGATTATACTGTATCCTGCCATCCCTAATCCTGATCCAGCTCAGTCCTGTCCACTGTGTCTGAGCCTCCATGTGACTCTAAATTCTTCTAACCATACCATTAAGGGTGTTTTATCAAACACAGTCATAGAACTCAGATAACCAGTTGCTGTAGAGTTGTAGAAATTATCTTATCAGTGAGTTATTGCACTATAGCCAGTGATTAGGGAAATTCACTCCAACTGATGTTTGTCATAGTTGCACACACCCTAACAACACACCCACCCACCCACACAAGTCTTGTATATGAACAATATTTTTTAATGCTCTCAATACCCACAAAAATAACTTGTGCTGTCCAAATTATAAATACACTGGCCCTATGCCTCATAGTGTGCAGTCAAACTTTTCTGCACAAAAATAAAATCAATAATTCAATAAATCCATGGTGTCTTACCCTAACCCCAACCTTTAAACCGAACCTAAACCTGATTCTAATCTAATCGTCATTCTAACCTAACAATCCCCAGATTAAGCATTTGAACTGAATGTCCTTGCAACAGTGGTATAAAACTAAGATTTGTTCATAAAATATAATAAAGACATGTACACATATACTCTCTCTCACACACACACACACACACAGCCAGTGTAACAGGCTCTCAGCATTATTCACTGAGTCATTGTTTCCATTACAGCCTGGTCATATCTTTGCTATAACATTAGCTGATACTGTGTGGGATCACTAATAATGATCATCCATTGGCCATCGGCCATCACTCAGAAAGGTCAGAGGTCGGGTACAAGGAGTCAGTGGACAGCCACAAAGAGCTGCACAACTGCACAAACGACACTGAAGACTTTAAATCCAGAATGTTTTGTTCCACTACTATTACTGAGGTCATAAAATTTACACCCAACTAAATCATAAGTTGATTAATAACCAACGAACTGTGGAGTTTAGACTTTAAAATGTGACTTTAAAAGGTTATTGTAGTTTATTAACTTTCTCATTAAGATAAAACCAGACATGGATCTGCTGCCGATTTTCAAAAGTTGAAAACTTTTTTGTTATTTTTAAAATTACAAACATCCCACCTTGAATTCTATGCCATCTTGAACCTTCATACAAAAACAATGTTGAGAGAGTCAACTATTGCAGTGAGGATTAATGATATAATACAAATGATAATGATAAGAAACCTGCATAGACTAATTCCCAGAATTACAAAGATATAATAATTACAAAGATTAATGCAGTGTAGGTCATTAAGTATAAAACAACAGACATAATGTTATACTGATACAATGCTTGTTTGGGTGTTTTACCAGTTTTCCTGGTGAACAATTATGGTTTGAAGAAACAGTGTCACTCAAAAGTTTATGAACCTTTTAGGTTCTGTTTCTGTTATATAATGTTAAAGTGATCAGATTTTCCTAAATAAAAAGAAACAAGATCAAACATTACACACTTGATTGAATGAATGAGATGACAGTCAGGTGTGAGTCTGGAACATCCTGCCTCACTTAAACATTACAAATCTGGGTCTATCAAAGCCAAAGTGACTCAAGCACAGGAGCAAAGAGATTTCTGAAGACCACAGAGGAGTTCAGTTCCCCAGGAGTGAACGACAAACAAAGACCACACTAAAAGTGAGCTTTTTAATTTTAAGCAGTTCACAAGCCTCAGGGTATTTTTTTTCATTAGCTATTAGCCACTTCTTCATGGCAGAGCTGCAAAGAGCCAGCCGCTGCCTGTCTACAGTTTGTTCAGGGTCGTGTGGATAAAACTAGATGTGTAATTGAAGAATGTTCTGTGGATGGATGAGACCAAAGTAGAATTTAAATGAAAAGTACAACTTGTCATGCTCGTTGAAGCTGTGAACTCTGAGTTGTACAAGCAAATTCTGCAGGAATATGTCAAGGTATCTATCTATGCAGCGAAATGACAACTCTAAACATCTGTTTGTTGACTTTTATTACAATGCTGTGGAATGACATGAAGTAGACTCACATGCATAGACACCAGTCAGCATCACTGATGTGCAGGGTTCATAAACAGTTAATGAATATGAAGGCACAGATTCATATACTTTTGCCACACACAAATATTTAAGACTGGGTCATATTTCACAATGAGTAAATTAATTTGATTCATTACGCCCTCCCTCTATCTCTCTCCTCCCTCTTTGTGAACGTTTATGCATGTACGCCAAATTCAAGTAACAAACATGGAGAGAGAAGCGGAACACCTCCAGAGTTCCTTCCTGTTGTAGCTTCTTTGTTCATTTTGCAGAAGTTTATCAGGGCCAGCGTTTCCCCAAATGTCAGCTAACAATAGATTGCACAACAGCATGTCAGTTTATTGTCACTGGGCTCATTATCATTACTGTTTTATGGTAATGTTATATAAACTCCCGTACCTGACACTACCACTGTGAAGACACTGACTACACACACACACCCACACACACCTGGGATGACTACACAGAGGTGAAAAAGCTGTACGTTATCAGAATTAAGAAAAACGGCCTCTCTTCAGATAACTGACTTGTAGGTGGGAATGTAAAGTACAAAGTTTGTGATCAATAGGATCAAAAGGTTCAGTGACCTGTTGATACAGTAAGAACTGGATTTAAGTTGAAGAGAGGCATGACATTGAGGACATGCCTCTGAGGACAGGACACCACCAGCGCTTCCATGTAATAATAATAATAGATACTTTATTAATTAATGCCTTTAAGGGAAATTCTTTGTGGACAGGCTGCCCCTTTGAGGCACTAAGGGTCACACTGTTGTGTTTGGTGCTGTGATTTGGGTCTGCTTAGCTGCTTTTGGTCCACAGCAAGCTGCCATCATTGATGGAACTGTGAATTCACAATTGTACAAGAAATCCTGCAGGAAAATGTCTCTCTGCGGTGTCTTCCACAGGAAGTGGAAGACACCGATCCCAAAGACACAAGCTGTTCTACCAAACAATGGTTAGAGTCTAAATCCTGACATTAACCTCTGAGGTAAAGCTGTTGTGTGAGGAGGAATGTGCTAAAATCCCCCATAGGCAGAATTAATCAAACATTACTGTTTACTGGAAACATTTACTTAGTGAAGGCATGGCTTCAGATACTTTTTGCAAACACAAACATGTATAAGTGATGGATTGGTTTCCACAATAAATATATCTTTTTACTTAAAATTGTTCACTTTTATACTCAGTGTAGAATTAAACTATGTTTCAGCTGCTTAGAGACAGTCACTTACTGTATGCTTGGGAATCCCCAGTCATCCTGACACTGATTAGATCAGAAGTGTCTGTGAAGTGCCATCATCTGTCTTGTCTGCCAGCTCTAACTAACATATTTCAATGTAGCAAACTCAATTTATGAACAATTCTATTTACATTAGAAGCTCTTCTAGTTTATGATATATGATAGTATGGATTATTTATTATATTAGCTCCAGATACGATTTTTAACATGTCTGCTAAAAGCAAAAACAATTTTATTTTGGATGTAGCACCTGTGTGTGTGTGTGTGTGTGTGTGTGTGTGTGTGTGTGTTGATATAAACTTACCCTTCAGCAGTAATACTAAGTAAAGACAATTTGTATTTATTAAACACAACACATTAAACACTACAGTAGAAACAGTAGTAGACAGAGCACCACTTGTTTCTGCCAAGCTGCTTTAAACAACCTGTGAGCAGGATTACTGTCTCTAGCAATGCAGCAGGTAGGAGGTCTGACCCAGGCACTGCTAGCAATGAGGACACTAAAGTTTTAAATGCAGCTCTGCTGTCAGACTGATTATACAGTATAAATCTTGCCTACAATTAGGATCTACTACCTGGATGTTTACACATTTAGTAGTTATATTGATAAATGGTTTATTTAATTTGGCTATTTTGATTTAACAAACTCTCTCATCTGAGCTCTCCTCCTTCAGTGTAACAGGTGTGATGGTGTTCTCCATCACTAGACCCCTTTTTGCACAGTTATTCAGTTTTTGAGGACAATCTGGTGTAGGCAGATTTACTCATGACATATTCCTTCCATTTGCTAATGGTGGATTTAACTGTACTCCAACAGATCCCCGTGCTTTTAATAACCTTTGCACAGAGCGTGTTGGAGTGTTCTTTTACCATCATGGTGTAGTTTCTGACCAGGACACTGTGTGGAGCTTCCAGGTACAGGTGGATTTACACTACAAGCACTTGAAACACATTTTAACTCATTGTGTGACTTCTTAACCCAACAGACTGCACCAGTGATGACTGGTCAGTACTTATAGTATAAAATCACTTGGCATGAAACAGCTATGTTCTGCATTTCACCTCTGACTTTTATTAGCCACATTTTGCGTTTAACACTGGAGATCCCATTCTGAGCTGTGACATGCTGGTCTCTCACAGCAAGTGGAAATTCACACCTTGTTACAGGGATAGAGAGGTGAACACATGTAGGTTAAGTTCATGTTATGAGTATTATTCAGCTGAATCATTCACCATATGCTGAGTAAACAACAGTCAGGGTCTAAGTATGATTGCATGATGTCACGCAGCTCCTGTCAGGCTGTAAAAGTCACTTCCTTACATAACAGTGTCTCCACAATCACGTCATCATTTCCTGATGACTCTAAATGGAGGTCCGTGTCCTGGGATGATGACATCAGCAGTGCGTAGCGCTTCTTGGCGACTGACCTCCTGTAATGCCGTGTTCATGCTCAGATCCCGCCAGCTGTCCTCGTCTGAGCAGCACTCAAATAAGTCCCCTGCAACAAGCACTGTGCCCACTGAGGTTCCCTTCACCTGAACACTGACATCTTGTCCTGTGTGGCCTGGACTGGGAACCACTGATACCTGTGGGAGAGAGGAGAGCATTTACAACCTGACCCAGGCACAGTCTGAGGAGAAGCCAGAAGAGCACCACACGAGGCTGTGCAGAGACTCACCTGTTGATTTAAAACTAACAATGGTGATGCAGCACTCATTCTGCCACCTAATTATGTGTGTGTATCTGCCCTTTCAGTGTTAGTCTGTTTTAGTCTAAATAGAGGCCCAAACATCGTATTCTAGTTTTAGGACCAAAACTCAGCATTCTTCTCACACTTCAGCAAACTGCCTTCAGACATGAGTTCATATGAAAACTGTAGGATTAAGCTTCACAGAAACACATCTGATCTGATGATAAAAATATGCACAACATTAAGTTTAATAATTCTGTTAAACTGGTAATCCAAAGCCCATCGCCACATTGAGAGAGGGGAGACATTATCAGGGCGAGTCATGTGGCAAAATCTTTCCTGTCGGTTTGACACATCTGACTACTAGTATGAAGAAAGTTGGTAGGATTCCACAAAATTATCCTCAGATGGCAGATGGCCGTCCACCCTGAGGCTGGTTCTGCTGGAGGTTTCGTCCATTAAAAGGAGTTTTACTCTCTACTGTCTCCTAGTGCTGCTCAGTGGTATTTGTTGTATAATTCTATACAGTTACATTATGTAAGGTCTTAAACCTTAAACATTGTGAAGTACCTGGAGATGACTTTTGTTGTGAATTGGCCCTATATAAATAAACTGAATTGAATTAAACTTTATAGTCTGAGGTCAGAGTAGGGGGAGTCTCTGGCCTCCCTGGTGGATGTGTGAAGTGGTTTTATCTTCCTGCAGATGGATGAAACGTCAGAAAACTGCAGACAACCCCCCTAACAGTACGTGTCTCTGTTGTTTGTGTGGATTCCCAAACTGGGAGCTGAATGATTCTTTCTCTTTATGACACAGATAAGAAGCTCAATAGATCATGAATTTTACATAATTTTCAAATTAGCTAATAAAACTATCTGAAGTCAGTTTGTCCATCACAATGTTTCATTTTGCCAGTGCATTAATAAATGTTAGTGGAGCATGATGCTCATGTGGACAGGAAGATGTGCTCAGCTCGCTGACTGACAGCAGGGCTGAAGACTTTCAGAAAGTCAACACGTTTTGCAGCTTTTGCTGTTCTGCAGGAACTGGACCAGTGGCTCCAGCCTCCAGCTCCACACCAGTGTGTGACTTACATGTTCATCCACACAGTAAGCATGTCCGTCTGCCAGCGTGTTAGGACGGTAGGTGTCCCCTTCACTCATGTCACATCCTACAATCATCGGCGCTGTCGGAAAAAGACTCAGATTCCCTATGTGGTCTGAATGTCCGTGAGTCCCCACCACCAGGTTTATATCCCCCGGTGCCAGGCCTCTTTCTTTTAGTGACATAAGGAGATAATCCCGGTCCCACGGTCCTCCTGTGTCCACCAGAATAGTCCTGGGTCCTCTTATGAGAGTGATGGTCCCGTCCGCTCTAAACGTCCCATCCGTCTGAGGGAGACAGTATCCGACTTTAAGGACTGACACGGAGTACGGCTGACCAGAGAAGTCCAGCTGAGACTCTGACAGAGGGACTGTATCAGCCAGACCAGAGACCACTTCACTGTCTGTCACACCTGAGACCACTTCACTGTCTGTCTCCATCACGTCAGTTACAGGAAGCACAGTAGCAGGTGTATACTGCCCCCTGCTGCAGCGGAGAGTTCATGCTGTTAATGATGTAGAATGCATGTTGCAGAAATGCGTGTTTTAAAAAGTACTACAAGTAAGTAAGTAAGTAAGTAAATGTACTACATGTAGAAGTACCACTTCATATCGGAAGTGGCAGTGCACCACTAGGAAAGTGTTTTTTGAATGTGTTATTGATTTAAATCATACTGATGATCCCTTCAGTTAAAAATCTAATATATGTAGTCAAGTCACATCTGTGATGTAACTGTAAACAGAAATAATTGAGTTAAACATCTGTGTCGCAGTGGAGACTTGAATCAACAGCACAACAGGAAACACTTTCTGTAGTGTGTGAGCAAGTAAAAGTCATACATCTTTACTTAAACAAACAGTGAACACCAAATTATACTGGAAGTACCAAGAGCAAACATATTAATTATGCAGAGTGATATAGCTGGTGCAGTGTTAATGGATATAGAAGGACATAAAAGAAATAATTAAAAAAAAAAATAGTAGTAGTAGTAGTTCATTTTTAAATGATTTTGTGGACGTTACCATTTTCAAGCGGAACCTTTGTATTGCAACGCGAACACGTAGGACTGTTATTATGGTACACATTGCACGGCAACGTCACATCTAATCTCAACAATGGCGGAAAAAGCAGCACTGGATCAAGGGTCATCCTTTATGGATCCTTTTAAGGGACTTTTGTTAACGTATTTTATGCCAGAATCATGCTACGACGAATTCTTTCTCAATTTCAACTTTCTGGACGGTAAGTAGCTTATTTCAACTAAACACTGGTCATAACATTGGAATATTGAATATGTATGAAGTATGTATCAGTATGTAACGTAACGTCGTGCAGTAAATTATTGAATAAGTGCATGTATTTTGTGTAAATATATAACATCATGGCGGCCTGTTGTTCTGATTGTTTGAACAACAAAGTACAAATAATTCAACGTATTAATTGAAAAACTTTAACATTATATACAAACATCTCATTGGAACTGCGCTCTCATGTGTTACCTACATTCAAATATATACAACACATGAGAGGCACAAGCTGTGGCTGGAGTGTGATGTGCTTTTAAAGAGCTGCCACCCATTAATTTCTACAGAGGAACTGCTGCACCTCACAGTGCCAACTGTAACGCAGTGGTTCATTATGAAACAGTATTATGAAACATTTCTGCTGCTCATTAGCCAGCTGACAGCACATCCGTGGTTCAGGAGGGAGAGAGGTTTGATTCCCAGGTCCTCTGGTCATATGTCAGGGGGTAACTTTACTGTGTGTGTGTGTGTGTGTGTGTGTGTGTGTGTGTGTGTGTGCGCGTGTGCGCGTGTGCGCGCGTGTGTGTGTGTGTGTGTGTG
>OMLM01000121.1:97465-108696 GCA_900302695.1 Helostoma temminkii | reverse complement strand
GGAGGGAGAGAGGTTTGATTCCCAGGTCCTCTGGTCATATGTCAGGGGGTAACTTTACTGTGTGTGTGTGTGTGTGTGTGTGTGTGTGCGTGTGCGTGTGCGTGTGCGTGTGCGTACTATGTTTTCTTTGACGCTACCTAAGACATCCAGCTACTTTCTGTCTGTTTTTCTGTCTTTTGCACCAGTACCATGTCTGAAGATTGTGCTGAGCAAAGCCCTGGGAATCGGAATCATCCTGGGATCAGTGATGGGTAAACCCATTAACTCTGCTTCCTCTTCACCTTTTCACCTCATCAAGTTGCAGATTAGTATGAAATTGGAGTCAGATGTAGATCTTACAGTAATATTACCAACACATACATTATTACACTATCTTTTTACCTCTTTTCCACAATAAAACATGTCTGCCATGTGCATTTCTGATACCTGGGTGCTTAGACTGTGCTACTGACTGCCAACCAATCAGCTGGCACAATGACAAAAATTTAGCATTTTGCTGTTCACACACTTTTGTTCATCCTTGTTCACAGTGAAACTTCCTCAGATCCTAAAGCTGATGGGAGCAAAGAGTGCTGAGGGACTGAGCTTCAACTCTGTTCTGATGGAGCTGCTGGCCATCACAGGAACAATGGCCTATAGCATTGCCAACAAGTTCCCTTTCAGGTCAGCCCATGTTCTACTTCATTTACTACTCTGCTATTGTAATCTGTGTAGTCTTGCACTGTATAACAATTCGGACGAATTTCCCTCAAAATCTTTGAGTCCAGACTTGGGTAACATGTTGTAAAAATGTCCTCAGTGCCTGGGGCGAGGCTCTGTTCCTCATGCTGCAGACAGCCACCATTGGCTTCCTCATTCAGCACTACGGAGGGCGAACTAGTAGAGGTAGGGTGGCTTGCACACTCAGAAATATCGGTGCTGTTATATTTGGTTACTGAAGAAACTTACTGAACCAATGACATTTATTCTGAAGAGTGATAATAATCATAAATTCTACATGAAACTTTATTAAATACTTTAAAATCAGATGTTACCTTTGAATTGAGTTCCAAGTCTGTTGCACTCCCCCACCTAACCCCATGTGAAGTAAGTCTGAAAGAGTGTTCTCTCTCCCAGGGCTCCTGTTTGTGGTTGTGTATTTTTCCCTGCTGGTCTTGCTGCTGTCTCCAGTCACTCCCATGTCAGTGGTTACCACCATGCAGGCGTCCAACATGCCAGCTATAATCATTGGCAGGGTAGGCAAAGTCTGTATGCACATGTATGGTAATGTAATGCAGTGTGTTGCAGTCTACTGTTTGTCAGTGCATTGAGGACAGGTTTCAATTTTCTTTGCCAGGCTCAGATTAGCCTTTGATTAAGTTTAAACCCTTATTGTGTAAAGCGAGTTGCACAGTGTTCTAACCTGCTGTACCTGACTGACTCGCTCTGCATAGTGTCCTCGTACATGAGTCATAACTCAAATCAGAACACGCTGGAGTCTTAACAGTAGTCGGAGTCCACTTGCTTTCTTATATTCATGATCACAGTTACCAATCATACTTTACCATGTTGCCTTTTAAACGTGCTGGTCAGACACAGCAGAGACTAACAACACGTGTGGTTGTTTCAGCTGATCCAGGCAGCCGCCAACTTCCGTAACGGACACACCGGCCAGCTGTCTGCTGTCTCCGTCTTCCTGCTGTTTGCTGGATCCCTCGCCCGCATCTTCACCTCATTACAGGCAAGAGCACTGTGTGTGTGTGTGTGCGTGTGCGTGTGCGTGCGCATGGTTGTAATTTTGATTGATTTTATTTTAGAAGTGATCACTTTTACTTACACTAACACTAACAATAGCAGATGAACACACACAAATGTTTCTACTACAGTCACTGTACTGTTGCCAGAAGTTTCTAGGAGAGAAATTAATATTTGATTTTTCAATTTTTGGTAGATAGATCAAAATAAGCATCTACTTTGTCACAAATAGCCGACATTGTCATTATTCTGCGCCTCGTCAAAAATTAGCTACTGAATGATATGTAGCACATTTAACATAATAAATATATGAAAAGGACAATAAACTGATATATGGGGATTAATCATATAAAACATATAAATACTGGAGCTGAGCAGAGCTCGTCATGAGCAATTATACTGATTTCTCAGTTGTGCATTGACTGTTGAGAGGCTTCTAAGTGCGGGAGTTTGTACTTTGCGTACTTGGAATTGAGAAACATCTGATGTTTGTACATTATGTGTAGGATAGCAAACAGTTTAGCTTCATGTTAAGCCTTTAGTTACACAACAGGGATACCTTGAGAACTAATAGAGCACAGTTTTGCAAAATAAACCCCATATTTATTTATTATTTATTTTATTTATTTATTTATAAAATAATAATTGGGTTTTTTTTGTTCATTTGAATAATGTCAAAAATGGTTAAATCACATGAGATTAATGCTTCCTCTGTAAGCTGTTGTGTGAGCTGTCTGTCAGTGTGTTGGAGGTGTTCAGGTGCTCCTGTGTTTTGGAAATGTTCAGATCAGTATGTATTTACATCAGGTTTACATTTCTTTTTTGTTATTGTTGCACAGCTAAGTCAAGTGTTATTCTTCATGTAAGAAGAGAATATTACACATATTTACTGGGGACTGAGCTTTGTAAAACATCATGTTTGATCTTAAATTCATGAAGACCAAAAAATATATATAGGGATCATCCACAACACTGAAAAATCAAAATGGTTTGAGCTCAAGTGTTTATAATGATATAGTTATAATATATTGTAAATTGATGGAACAGGAGCAATGTTTGCTCACGGTTCAGTAGTATTCCCACAGACGTATCTCTTTAACGCCACCAGGTGGTGTTAATGTTGTGTTGATCATTGTAGCCAAAGAGCTAACTTAGCTTCATGCTAATGTAAACATTACTGGCTCAGCTGACAGGCTGGCAGACACGTTACAAAACACCTGTTGTTTCCTGATCAGCTTGTGTTGACGTGTCACACAAGTCTAATGTTTGGAGTTGTGTCATCTTCTTACAGGAAACTGGAGACACGCTGATGGCCCTCACCTTCGTCATATCTTCTGCCTGTAACGGCATCATCGCTCTGCAGGTTCTCTACTACTGGAACAGCAGCCCAGAACGCAAGAAGAAGAAGAAGAAGAAGAGAGAGTAGGCAAAGGACACGGATGATTATCAGTTCGGGAGCAACACTTTTTTTTCCATATTCAACTGTAGACGCTCTCAAAGACTGTTTGCCAAACTTGGAAAATTGACACATGAATTGCCTGCCACTGGAGCCACAGGGAAGTGTGGGTCACTGAGTGACCGCCGACTTTATGAATGGCAGTTAGCTGGGTTTGTAGGTGGTGTTGAGGGTCCAGACTCTTGTTGTGTGCTGCACTGTTGCTACATTCCTGTTGATGCAGTCACATGTTCACACTAGTGTGGTAAAATGTTTGGAAAAACTTTTGACTGTTGATTTTTCACATCTACTCTGATCAGCAGGGTAATTTTTTGGAAATTAGTTTGAAACTGTTTTAGATGAATGGAAATGATCGTTTTGCATAACATACTGTTATTACACTGTAGGTACTTGAATTGTAACATCTGTTTTATTCTGTAGATGTTCAAGCTACCCTGACAAAGCCAAGTGAAACATAAATCTCTTAATTCAAGTTGGCCCTCAGAAAACAATTACAAGGTTTTGGTTCCCCCTCTGAAGCTGTTGTTCTCCCCCTCAGTTCCATAGAGAATCAGGTGCTCGTCTGTCTACCTTCAGTTCCTCCTCTGCCTGTCATAAACCAACACCACCTCCACCTGTGTTTTGTGGTGAAACACCCCCTTTATGACAAGCAGAGTCAAGCTAAGCTGACACATCACTGAACACATCACTAGATTGATTTGTGTTCAGTTATGACATGTGCATGTCCATCGTGACAAACACTGCTCAGGCATACAGATATTAGCTAGTGCTGCTAACGTCATGATAAATCTGCCACAGTGAGGGACTACGTGAACTGAATAAGTTCCAAGGACCAATCCAAGATGCAAAACTTCATTTTTCCTAAAAAACGGTTACTGTTGAAAACATAGCTTTTTACTTTAAGCACTATAAGATATTGATGTGTATTAAATTGCCTCCTTTTATTCATCACATAAAATGTGTTGTTCAAAGCACTTCATCTTTTCTACATGCTGTTTGCACACTAATGTTGCAGCAGAGGGCTGTACTCTGAATAATAACGGGACCATACACATGTAATGTGGGATTAGACCCAACATGACAAATGGCAGATGTGTTTATAAATTGTAACTAGTTCCAGACTTTTAGGACGAGAGGATGTTATGGAAGTAGAACTGTTGCTCAACTATTGAACAAAAGTTTCCTAAAATTGATAGTGAATAAAAATAATTTGAAACTTAATGTTCAAATGGTCAAACTGAATGTTGTCCAACACTTCCAGTGGTGGTCAGGTAGGAATTATGGTTGATTATATTTTTGACAGTGATCAACTGGAAAATACTCTTTTATGTCACCATAGAACCTTTCTCCAGTTGACTGGACTTCCAGATACAGCGGTATTTATACTGCAATCCTTTAAACACATTCACTACACTTTCATTAACAGCGACTTCTTAAACCTGCACCAGAGACGATAGTGGAAAAACAATAAGTGGGGTGAAGAATTTTTATGGGCACTGTATTTTCAACTGTCAGTAGGGAAAGCCTGGCCTCAGAGTTACAGTTGAAAATAGAACATTGTAAATTTGAGACACCTATCCTTTAAATCATATTGCACTATTGACGAGCCCAAATTTGGGACGCTGTGTAAAATATACATAGAAACACATTGCAATGATTTGCTAATCTCATAAACCCATATTTTATACCTACATTCACAGAAGAACACAGATAACGCATTAAATGTTTAACCAGAGAAAACAAGGTCATTTTTAATTTGATGGCAGGAACACATCTCAGAAAAGTTGAGACTGCTTCATGCTTAGTGTAGAATCCTCTCTACTGGATCAGAAGAAGACCAGCTGCTTTTGGGAGAGGAATGTTGTCCCATTGTCTGATATTCAGTCTAACTACTCGCCAGTCCTGGGTCTTTTTTCCTCCTATATTGTGTTTTAGGATGGACCAAATATTTTTAGTTGGTGAAAGGTCGACTGCAGACAGGACGGTTCAGCACCTGGACCCGTCTACTATGAAGTCATGCTGTTGTCATAGATACAGTATGTGGTTTAGCATGTTTTTCCAGCCTTTTGTTGTCTCTGTCCCAACTTATCTCAATGTGTTTGTACTTTTTTCTTAAAATGGAACATTTTCTCAGTTTAAACATTTTATGTTTTTTATCCTTTAAATTATGCTTTTATTAGATTTGTAAATGATTGCAAGATTTTACAATGTCTAACTTCGGAATAGAGGTTATATATTGTATGTGCAACCCTAAAATAACACTAAATTACAGTCCAAGATACTTTGTAGATAGAATATGTTCACATAAATAGATACATGTTAGTGAATTATGTTCATCACCTACTGGTTTATATCTCAGCACCAGTGTTTTAATCATAGTTATGTTAAAATAAAAATAAATTTAAGGTAACACCAAAAAGAAGCAGGTGTTGGTCACATTGTTGTGCTGCTGATATGATGATATACCATTATAGATATATCAATAAACTTTTTTCATTTTACAGGATGCATTCAAAATGTTTTCTTGCTACGAGATCCTGAATGCTTGGAAACTGTTTATTAGAACATGTCACTTTAGGTTGTTATGTCACATAATTAATATTTGTTTTTATGACATACATTCATTTCAGTTCTGAGTGTTCCCTCCAACACAGTGGTCATTTGGGAATCAACAATCAGGTTCTTAAATTCCAGGACACTGGGAGGCCACAGTCCACTTTCTTGACTGAGACAGATACAGTTTTAAATATCAGGTTTTGCAATAGTGAAACTGGCTTGTGGCTTAAGTCATTCAAAGAAATCACTATCATTTTTTTCATTGACCATGTGCTACATAGTGTGTCCCACGGTGCACTGGTATTTAATATGCATTACATTATCAGTCAGCTAAAGTGGACACAGACAGATTTTCCTCTGAAAATCTTTTCTATTCTTCATCTTCATTAGGAGATGAAAACTGTACAGTGTTGCAGATACACATTAGTCATAACTTCCAACTAAAAGTTCAGGTAGCTTCACTGGTTTAATAGCTAGACACTTGTCAGAGGATGCATGGGCATTTAACATGTTTAATATGGCAAATACACCAGAGAGAAGATATTGATAAAGAAACATGAGCTCATGTTATGTGAAAATGTGACAGAGGCAAAGGGGTATTATATATATAATCTGGAATAAATGTAACATGACTGGAACACAATAAGTAAATAATGTATAATACTGTAGTTAAGGTTCTCATGTATGTGTGTGTACAAGTGAGGCCACTTAAGCTAAAATCAGCGCACCAGGAGAAGTGTGTCCACTTCATAAGATACGATCGCTTTCACAAAAGTTATAATTTCTCAGTTTTTAAGATAGAAATGCCTGAAAGGATAAGATTCTACTATATATTTATTATTGAAGTCATAGTGGGTGATAGAGTCTTACTGGACCGCATTATATTAATAGGGGCTCATAATGTTTTGACCACCCTATTTAAAATAAATGAAGGGGCCAAAACATTAGAAACACCTCTTAATATAATGCACTCCTTTACGACTCCATCACCCACTATGACGTCATTAATGAACATTTATAAAAATCATCACCTTTGTGACTGTTCTAACTTAGAAATTGACAAATGATGTCTTTTTTAAAGTGGGATTCAGAGCAGAGCTGTAGGATTTAACAGGTGTAACTAATTAAGGGTCCAGTGAGTGTATATGGCTTTAGGTGTCTGCTATATATTAGCTAACATGCAAAACCAAGTTGGCCTCATCAGACCATAAAGTTTTGCCATTGCAAATCTTCAGGTTTTTTATAATGTGACATTACACAAACACAACATTCCTCACGCTGTGTATGTGGCAGATGAAATAAAGCAAATCACAATAAAAAAAACACTAACTTGTGCATATTTTGTCCCACAGTTTTTCACAACCACCTGGAGCAGTGGGCTTTCAGTGTGGACGCTCATGTGTGCGTTGCATCACCATTTTTAACAAATTTAACACATACCAGAGTTCAGGGAAGGGACAGAGGAGACTGGATGCCTGGGATCAAACAACACCAGTCCATGAAAAGGAAAGAACAGGGGAAACTGCTTTTAATGAGAGAGAGGGGGGGTGAGGGGTGGGAATCAAGAGCAGAATAGCCTCAGGCTGGCTTATATCTGATTGTGGAGCAGAGATGGTACAGATTGGTGTTTGTTAGGCCCCATCACCTGCCGCTTTTCATCTTGGGAGGTCCTTCTTCCCTCCTCAGCTCCAGACCAGCTCACTGCTCTGTTGTAATGCCACCACCACACAGAGTTTAGCAACACAAAGAACATGTGCTTAACGTTAGGATCAAATATTTCCCGTAGAAAACTGTAGTGTTTTAGAGTCTGAACGACTTCCATTCATTGCAGTATGCTATGAAAAAATGTTATTTGATTTAATAAAACAAAACATTCTTCTGCCCTAGATATAGACGTTCCTAATTATTATGACGTGATAAAAATAAATAGTACACAACACAATAGTTTATGTTGTGTTTAGGTACTCGCTATAGATCCATGTTTTCTAAGCTTGGGTGTGAACCTGCTAATTAAGTGGTTGACTGACAGATAAGAAGTTAACTCAAGTTGAATAACTATGTATGTTGCATGTGTTTTCCATAATTCTGTGAGGTCTCACCCTTAAAGTGCCTTGGTGTGATTTGTGTTGTGACTTATTGCTACAGAAACCAAAATGAAAATGAAATATTGCTCATATGCTCATATGCTCAATATTTAGTTCTAAAAAGATCAGTCCCTTTAGGTGCACCAGTGAATGTCTGGCCCAGGGCACTAAAATGGATGACTACTTGTATCCATCAACAATACCTAGTCATTTGTCCAGGTATCTTCAGCCTGCTGAAAACCACATTTGTGATTTCAGCAGAACATTAAATAAAAGTGTAGTAAAGCAGTTCCACTCACTGGTGTTTGGCCTGGAGGTACAGTTCAGATAATGTCTTTTATATTTTCATCATACCTGTAATCTGCTTCATGTGTGGGCGGCTCATATCAGTCATCAACAGGCTACAGTTCACATCTCCTCAGATCATCAGCCTTACTCACGCACGACACAGTCGAGGGAGGTGACGTGGTTCTTAGGGGACAATGGAAATACTGATGAAGTGTGCCGCACTCCTGTGATGAAGGCTTCATCACTGAGGTTCATGGTAACAGCAGACATTTAGACGTTTTAGTTCAAAGAGGAAAGGGAAAGGAAAAGGTAACTCCCAGGTGACTCCTGTACAATAACACCCAGTCAGAGATTGATTCTTTTATGATGAAGCTGTCATATCTCTGGATGGAGTTAGTGTGCAGCAAACATTTTATCACTGTTTTTATCACAGCATCAGTGTTGTGTTGTGTTATGCACAACACTGCTGATTTAAAGGGCAGACAGTGATTTCTGCCTGAAGCCATTCTATTACTAGTGCACTAATACATTTATTAGTTTGAACTGCTTGCATCAGTATATTAATGTCACATGGATCAGTGTATATATTTCTATGATTTTTCTCTGTCAGCGCTGCAGCATCCATACTATGTGATTGTATTCACATTCATTGTAGTGTCTGTATTAAGGTATATTGATAATATCTTAATGACATTATGACTCCCCATAAATAATGTTAAACATTTAACCCAATAACTGACTGCTAGCTACATGATAGTTTCCATATTATAATGAATATAATAATGAATAATATAATGAAAATTGTGCATCAGGGTGCTCTGTCTACGAGGTGTCCTATTTTCTCTGGACTGTTGATTCCTCAAACTAGGTTTCAAATTCAAATTCAAATTTTTTGGTTGTTTGTCTACAACCAAGCAACAGTGAACTACAGTAAGTAGATATCTAACAGTGTATATATCTTTTAGACGGCTGTCAGTTATTGTTGGTTAACTGACACAGTGACAGGAAGCTCCCTCAGAGGGACGGACTCTGCGTAAAGGAGAAGTCTCCTGTTTGGTGAAGGAAATACCACTAGAGGGAGTAAGAAAATGTTTTTATTCATTAGTTTGAGTGAACTTGTGTGAATAAACTGACCCTCAGTCCCCCTCAACATATACACACTGGTGGATGTAGCACTGCAGCCAGTAGTTTGGGTATGAGTGTCATTTAAGCTAGAATCTAATCCAGTAGGTTGTTTGCACATACCCTGCCTGTTCTAATGGAGAATGTGACAGTTTTCAGACAAAACAATGATCCTTATCACGCTTGTGTGTGTGTGTGTGTGTGTGTGTGTGTGTGTGTGTGTGTGTGTGTGTGTGTGTGTGTGTGTGTGTGTGTGTGTGTGTGCGTGCGTGTGTGTGTGCGCGCGCACGCACTCTCTTGCATGCAACCAGCTGCACAGTAAAACTGAAAAAAGCAGCATATCTTGTGATCAGGGTTGACATTTATCACAGCTGCCAACCCAACTATCCACCAAACAGCACTGTGTTTCAACTCACCCCAACCGGTCAGGGCAGATGGCCGCCCACTGTGAGCCTCATTCTGAAGGAGGTTTCCTTCATTAAAGGAAGCTTTCCCTCTTCACTGTCTCCTGGTGATGCTCAGTGGGGATTTGTTGGGTTTTCTATATATTTCTATGTAGTTACATTGATAAAGTTAAACCTTACATTGCTGTGATTTGGCACTACATAAATAAACTGAATTGAATGTAGTACTATGATACTAGTGTCATCAGACTATGGGTTTGTGACAAATACCATGTTTAAGATTAGATTAATATTCAGTCCGATAGTTAATCACAATCAAAACTGATTGTGAATGTGGCTTCCAGTGACTCTGGAGAAACTTGTTCCGAACCTGGTGCTTGACATGCTCTAGTGAGAAAACTGACAGGTTGTTTTCTTACGTCTTTCTGATTCTGATCTGTAAACCTCCTCGGTCTCACCTGTTTGTGCATGTACATACACGTCCGTGCGTCCGCAGTAGGACTCCTGGAGGAATGCAGCAGGTACTGTACATCCGACTCCAGACAGGACAGCGTCTCCGTGGCTGCTTTTGAAGTGTTGTTTTCCCGGAGGCTGAAGCAGTGTTGCAGAACTCAGTCCTGCCTTTTTGTCTGGATGTAATTCTAATTCCCTCTCTTACTTTTTTGGAATGTTCATTGAAGAGAGAGACAACAGCAGGCAGTGAATGAGGGCTTGACCTGCCAGTGAGTGAGCATAAATTAACTTTGCAGAAATGGAGTGAGGATTCAGATCCGACACTACAAATACGTGGAGGATATTTTGTCATAGACTGTGTGGAAATGGCAGTTCTCTCTTAAATCCATGTTGGTTGGTATCACCTGATTTTCTCTCTCACACACACACATACACACACACACACACACACACACACACACACACACAGACTTTTAAGTCACTCTCAGCACATCCATGGCAACCACTTGTTGAAGCCTCACTGCTTGTTGCTAAGTAATGGGATGTATTGGACCAGAAAATCCCTCCATTGACACTCCCTCCACCCTCCTCTCCACAGACCTCTCCCTCTTCCTACCCCATCCCTCCCCACCCATGGACGCCAGCCAAAACAACCCACATATATGCTCTAACTTCCGCTAGTAGGTTGAGGAAAGAAATATTGATTTGGTGTTTTGCCAAACTTTTATTGAAACACATTGCTCAGTGAAAGAATGTCTAACTTTTTAACCTTTATTAAAGGATTCCTCTGTTTGATCTCACAGTACAGAGATCAGGTTTATGTGGACATACCCCAGTAAGGACCTTGTTAAAGAACTCCACTAGAGTGTGTATGGTTCTGAGAGTCTGAGAGACAGGTGCCAGAAGCAGTAATAGTAGTAGGATTGGTTTTACTGTGATTTTACTACAGGTCTAACAGCACAGTGTAATACTTCTACACACATACTGCAGTAAAATGCTACTTATGAAGTTTGAGAAGCTGCTGGTTTTCTGCCTGCATCTGTTCTCCATCCTCCTCCTCCTCCTCCTCCTCCTCCCCTGATCCTGTGCCCTCATCTTTTCTCCCCTCCCCGCCCTCCTCTCCCCCCCAATCCC
>OMLM01000121.1:71548-94888 GCA_900302695.1 Helostoma temminkii | reverse complement strand
TCCTCCACTCCTCTGTGGGAATCAATGAGATTGAATTCTGAAGGTTTTCTCAGGGGCATCAGCCCTACTTGTCAATACTGCTCTGTGTCACAAGTGCATTTTGTACACACACACACACACACACACACACACACAGGAAGAGAGAGAGAGTTCACATGTAACACCACCATCAATGAAAAGGGTTTGTACTTTTTATTAATATTGTCATGAATGCCATAACAAAGATTTTTTTAATCAAAAATGAATCAAGACTCTTAGTATAAGAGCCTAAAAATGTATACATTATTTACATATATGCTACATACAGCAACTCTAGTACACGGCAGCATTTCCATACAAGACAATTTATTCTAAAAATAGAGATACAAGTCAGTAGAAAAGTGGGTAGCAACGTAAACATTCATGCACTACATCAGTAGAACTGCTCTCCCTTTTTCAAAAAATAAGTCACGTGTCTGTTTCCAGTGCATGTTTAGTTCTGAATAATCCACCACATTTAACATTCACTTTTCTGTAGGTCCATAGCAGCACTAGTAACCAGATAGCAGGTCAGACAGAAAAATAGACAAAGGACAGTTGGCACTTCGAGAGAACCAGCAGTAAAAACACTGTTTTATTATTGTATATGTATGGTTATTTGAAAATGAGATTTGATCTGAAACTTACTTTGATACATTCGCGTTACTGGTGATCATAACACTAACAACTGACAGGCCATTACAAACCCATGTCTGCAAGGCCCCTCAGTGCAGTGTACTTGCAAAACATGTCTTACTCTGCTATTTGGAATAAAACAAGTGAAATGCAAATTTCATATTAAATTCCATTCCCTTAATGAATAGCCTAAAAACAATACAACTCCTGCCTACTGCAAAGTGACAACAGAAAAACATCAGCTCAGGATGCGGCCACAACACTGCATCTCAACATTTACATTAAAAGGTCAAATCTAAAACTAATTTAAAAAATGAAACTCAAACAGGCAGCACAAACAGTGTCATACATCTGAGACTCAGCTGTGAACCCAGTGATCTGCTGTGACTGCAGAACGTGGAACCAACGTGGTTCTAAGTTCTGAGTCACACCACCGATCACAAAAGCCATTTCGAAACATTTCCTGTCGATGCAGTGCTGATTGTCCAACAGGTGTTTTCCATGCCATACGACAGAATTTCATCAGTCAGAAATAAAATAGAAAAATATGAGAGTACTAACCCAAAGCCAAGGCACAAAGAGCTCATTTTAAAAACACCTCTGTTATTCAAGTTGTGCATTTTTGTCCATTTGCCCCTGCAGCACCCAGCTCCGCTCGCACATCAGAGCAGCAGCAGCAGCTCTGTCTGGGTGTTTTGGATCCATCATGAGTGCCACAAGTGTCACAAGTGTTTCGGGTGGTGTTAAGCAGTATTTTGACTCATTATGGAACTTCTAAAAGATTTTTAAAAGACAAAGTAACATTTCCTAATATGTACACAATAAACATGTTTCCCTTGTCTGGACTGCAAGGAAAGTGGTAGTCAGGGAGGCGTATCAGCCCTGTACATATGTTGTGTGTGTGTGTGTGTGCGTGTGTATGTGTGTGTGGCATTTATGTGAACTGACGTGGCACCATAGAGGTAGAAAAACAGCATTTCAGTAATAGAAATGTACATCTGTACCAGTGAGTTTTTCCTTCACTTCTTGTGTCTCTTTGCCACTTTCAGAACTCCCATACCTGACTCTCCAGCCAGCTGTGCATTAGGAGCATTTCTGGTTTTCCCACTCAGTTCACAATCACCCCCCACCCTTGTGATCCCACTTCAGTCCTAGATGTGAGTGAGGGGGACAGTTCCCGTGAGGTAGTGCTGCTGCACACTGGTGTAGCCCCTCTGTGCCGTCATGGGGTCGCTGCCATCTCCTCCTGGTCCAGGAATGTACATGCTGATCATGTCCCTGAGGTCACCCTGCAAAGGTCCCCTGTGGTGGTTTGGTGTCCCCGTCGGAGGGGAGTGGGACACGGGCTCTGCTTTCACCATGGACATGGTGACAGGGCTTGGCTGCTGGGGACTACTGCTGTATGATATGGGGCTGCAGAGTAGAGAGAATATGCCATGTAAGAATTTCAAATACAAATGTATACAGACTATTAAGGTCAGAAATCATGCTAAGACAGTACATTTTACTGGCTTTTAATAGTTAGCTTATTTGTCATAGTACAAAACAGTGAGGAAGAATGTGCTCCCTCTTAGACTCTATATCGCCACAGGTGTCAATCTTGCCAACTAATGAAAACTCATCTTAAATGTACGTTCACCTTTCATGAATGTGTAGTTTTTGACACCCAGTGTGTCAAATCAGCAGCCTCAAAACTAATGACCTGAGACTAGAGGACATTCAGCTGTACTCACAGCATTATACACATTTCACTAACTTCACCGAAGCACAAAGTTCTACCATGAGCTTGTGCTACTCCATGGATTCTGTAACACTGTTTCCACAGCAGAGATTGTAATGTAGCTAAAAGTGAGGCTCAACAACGAGGTCATTTATGTGGTGCAAACATATTTCCACTTTACTGCATGTGTTCTCACTCTGCTCACACCTTCGCCTGTAATAGAGGATTATCACAGTGTAGTGCTAGTACTTTTATTCAGGTAAAAGTTCTGGACAGTAATTCAGCTTAGTGATTGAAGACATCCATTTCTTCCAGTGTTTAATATATAGCAGACGATTCAGAGCCATGATCAGAAACCCTGCATGTTTTATCCACAGAACATGAAGCCCACTACAAACTGTGTAAGCCTTCACACAAGCACTTCACATCATTTTGCCACACGATAATTAAGTTCTACATTTGGCAAATAAATCCTCCTCCTCTGTCACATCGTTGGTCTGTTGACACTACATCAAGTAAAATTTTTATAAAAAGCAGGTATATTCATTAAATTAATGAACATGTCATTACGATAAGTTAACTATCAACTCAGTTTATTCAGGAAACAGTATTCCAACTGCTCTACTATCATTACCAATATGAGCAGTTATTATTGGAAGAATGTTTAGAGCATCCTCATGTGAATTCACACTGAACTAGACATCTGCAGATAAAAGGACAAAGATTTAGAAATTAAAAAGCACAGACATCTCAGTGCAGTCACCTGCCAGCAGACAACTTCCCACTTCCCCGTCTCACTGCAAGAACTATGTTCATTCAAGTGTCTTAACACCAAGATTCATGTTTTTTCAACACTTTGAAAAATTCTTTAAATTTTAGACCCTTAATCAATATTTGCCATTTTCTCAATACAAGTTAAGATCTTATGGGTTTTGGCAGACACATGAGGAAGCTTTAAAAGTTCACCTGCTACATAAACAACTGCGAGATAAATAAAAATATTATCCATCCTCACAGCAGCACATTTATCAAAGTGACTTTCAACAGTGTCGCCGAGCATGAGACATATAGCAGGAGGCAAAGACCCCGAAGTGGAGCTGGGGGACAATAGTTGCAGGAACAGTGTGGGTAGAGGACCACACACAGAGCCATCAAGTCATCCTGATCAACATTCCATGCAGGACCCAGGCCAGAGCAGAGTGGCACCCGCATAACAAGTAGGCAACAGACTGGAGCCTGTTGTTCTATCATACGCAGAGTTCCTCAGTGACTCAGTGGACTGAACAGACAGTCGTATGTGATTAAAGTCAGATTTCTATCAGACCCACACTAGTCTGGAGGAGTTTTAATTGTTATCACTCCATTTTCAAGGTCTTAAAATATTGCTAAGAGCAATAAGGATGAACTATTATTAAGAGTGAAGCAGTTACTGTTGTTTCTAAGCATATAATAACTTCCTAAACTTCTTTCAGTGGATGATGGACATCAATGGGCAAGTTCTGCAGGTGCAAAACTACATGTATATGGACTGATTAAAGAAAAGAACATAAGCTCTACTCCAAACAGCTTCCTATCAATAACAGCCCTCACATCATGAGCCATCCTCTGGAGCCCGCAGGTGAAGTGATAATGTTTTTTTTTAGTACCAAAGTTAAATTAGAGGGTTTAACAGTGGCGGTCACTCAGCTTCACTGAAGCTTCCACTACAACACACTGTAGAAAACCTGATCCCACACATGACTCACCTGTACGAGTTGGCTCCGTTCATGTACGTCTGCGCTGCCGTCATCGCAGGTGGGTACTGCAGAGCAGACAGGTCATACCGGTGGAGCTGCTGTGTGTAGCCGAGCGCCTCGCCCTGCATGCCGGCGTACCCGCCCGTGGGGCCCCAGCCATAGCTCTCCATTCTCGGACTACCACCTTGTCCTTGTGCGGCCGCCGCCAGCAGGTTTCCCGCCGACAGAGGGTACTTGCCCACCTGAGTGTCCTTCTTAAGCAGGGGCTTCGTCTTGCGCCGCGGCTTGTACTTGTAGTCGGGGTACTCCTTCATGTGAACTGCCCGGAGCCGCTTGGCCTCGTCGATGAAAGGGCGCTTCTCAGCGTCGGTCAGGAGTTTCCACTCCGCTCCCAGCCGCTTGCTGATCTCAGAGTTGTGCATCTTGGGGTTTTCTTGAGCCATCTTGCGTCTCTGTCCCCGGGACCAGACCATGAAGGCGTTCATGGGCCTCTTGACCTTATCCATGGGGTCGCTTCCAGGTGCACACGCCGTTTTGGAGCCCGGGTGTGAGCCGCCATTGCTGCCCATGTTCCCGGTGATGTTGCCGGTGACGGGTGACATTCCCTGGGAGTTCTGGTGAGCAGGCGGCTGGCCGGTCGGCTTCAGCTCGTGTTCCATCATGCTGTACATGTTGGGCAGATGTACCGATGCTAAATAAGTCACTAACTAGTTGGGACGCTAAAGCACAATTTGTCGCCCTAACCTGGCGACTTTGGCCAGGTTTCCCTAGCCCGCAGCTTTCACCGGCTGGTCCAAATCAACTAATTAGTCCCGAGGCGCTCTGGAAACGAACCAGACCGTCACAGACGACTCTTTAGTTCTAATTTTCCTTAACTGGAAGCCTGGCTGTGATAGTCATTACTTTGGAAAGCTTAGTGAAGTCGCCTGCCTCCTCAGTGAACTGCTCTGAAAGAACCTCACCTGTCACACAGCAGCTCTCACACTGAACTCATCTGCCCGTGCGCTCCAAAACTTCCCCTATACTCGTGCAGCCAGCCCGGAGCGGACCAATGAAAAGCTTCTGTTTGTGCGCGTGCATTTGCAACTGAAAAGGCTCCAACGGTGCGCGAGACACTTGTTGATGACGGAGGTAGAGAGAGGGCAGTCACTCCAGGCCAGTGTCTTAATAATCACCGATGCTTCGGAGTTATGGACTAATGTGCTAATACTTTTAAACGGGATTACCGCTTGCTAACAGACAAAAGCAACCACAGTTCGTGTGAGAACAAAACAGTTGTTGTTCTGTAGGAACATTCTGCGTCTCATTTAATGTTCACTACTACAAAAATACACAAATCATTTCACATTTAACCCTTTATGCAAACAGTTGTTCACCTATTGACCCCTGTTGACCTCCCCTCATCTGTCAGTACAGTGAACACTGTCTGTGTGTGAAACATGCTGTGTACAGAAGTGTTTCCTCTGCCCGAGGCTGGAGCTGTGGAGTTCTACCCAAACAGCTGCATTAGTCCCATCAGACCAGGCTCCGAACAGGATGAAGTTACTGAGGTTCAGCTTCTCATGTGTCTGCAGAGGACTGCTGAAGCTCTGGACACTTCTTTGATCAAGGTCCTTCTTGTTTAGATACTCCGATTGGTCAGATGTCCAACTGCAGTCCTGGTGCTTCTAGTCTTCTATCTTTTAACAGTCAGTGGTTTTATATCCACATGATACTACAGAGGATAGGCCACTCATCACAGTTTGAGTCCTGACATGAAGAGTGTTAAAAGAGGAGGTGAACCAATAGCACGTCCCGGTCTCAGTGTTTAAAAACATGTTGCTGACATCCAATTAAAAATGAGCAAAAGTTTTTTAAAAAACTAATTTCTCTGTTTCAACATATAATGTGTGTGTTTGTGCACATGTTTGTAATAGTCTGGAAATCATTGTAACCTGGTGCTGATATGAGACGTGAAAAATCTGCACAATATAACAGAAAACTAATAGTCACAGATCTGAGGGAATTTGTCTGTAGCTTCTAAAAAGTGAGTAGCTTTTATATCCTGTTTCTGTGAGTCACATGTCACTTCTCACAGTGGAGAACTTCATATGAAATCTGCTGATAGTTACAGTTGTTTTTAATGAACTAAAGTTCAGCTATTCAAGTATCTTCATCACATCAAAGGCTTTTCAGTCTGCAAAATAAATGTGAAAATGCAGAGCGCATGAATCAAAACTCATACGTGGAGGGTGTTTTTTGATTGTGCAGGACGTGTGTGTGCGCTAGCGCAGCATCTTTTGGTACTCTTTGTGATGTGGATTTTTGAGGAGCAGTGTGAGAATGTGAGTCACATGACAAATGAGAGTTTGATTCGCCTGATTTAAAGGTGTGTGGTTTTTCTTCAGGTACTCCAGCTTCCTCCAGCAGTCCTAAGACATGCAGTTAGGTTAACTGATGGCTCTAAACCGTCCATAGGTGTGAGTGCTTGTCGATTTAAGTCCTGAACCACTTTTGAATATAATAATATTATTAGTATTATCATCATAGGAGAAACGTGGCCAAGTCCATCACCAGACCTTAACATGCATTTCACCTGATAGAGAAAAGACTGAAAACAAACAACAGTAAAGTATATGAGTAGAAGAAAGCAGCAGGTTGGTAATGTCACTGAGTCACAGGCTTCATGCAGTTATTGCTAACAGGAGATTTCAAACTAGATATGACGTGTGCTGATGATGTGTTACTGTAAAACTATTGTTCCATCATCAAAATTAGGATCATCTGATACAACGGTGTTACATTCTCTGTAGTGAAATTCTGTGGTCTCATATCCATCATTTATCAGTGTGCAGTAAAACAAACACCTTATTTTACTGTCTGTACGTGAAGTCTTGAGAAGGCACAATGTGCACTTGGATTCAAGGCTGAACAGATTAGAGATTGGTGGTCAGAGGTCAAAGGTTAAGGTCATTGTGACCTTCATCCCGTTGTGATTGAGAGATCAGATTAATGCCATGAGGGATTTTCTTCAGATTTGGCTCAAGCATCCACTTGATGAAGTGATATTTTGGTGGTCAAAGGTCAACATCAGCACAGCGCATGTTTGTGACATTCTCATGAACGCAGTATCGCATTGAGGAAGTTTCTTCAAATTTGGCAGAAATGTCCATTTGAACTCAAAGATGAATTGATTTGATTTTAGTGGTCAAAGGTCAAGGTCAGTGTGACCTGATGTATGTCACTATATCTCAGAAAGGACTGAAGGAAATTTCATCACATCACCGTCCACTTGGACTTATGAATAAACTCTGGACAGACATATGTGTAAACTTCACTGGTTGGCAAGGTTTGTGTCAAGTGGCGACAGCACCTCGGATCCTACGTCTACTCACGTAGCAAAGCTTGTTCTGCTGTTTACTGTTGGTCCTGGTGACAAATACACACACACACACACATTTTTAATGTGTTTTTGAGCCGTCTACAATGTTCTATTGTGTGTATGTGTGTGACATCCCAACAGTGATGTGTTGTAGAGTGGGTTTTCCTCAGTCATTCGGAGAGAGTGCGTTATGCAGATGTGTGTGTGCAGGCTGCAGGTGTGTTTGTGACTAATTGGGAATTGTGAGGCTCCAGTCCAGTCTCCATCTCCATGACAACTCTGTGTGGAATCCCTTCCAAACCCCCCCTCCTCCTCCTCCTCTCCGCTCCCTGGGCTTTACTCTTTTCAAAAACAACTCACCAACACTCACACTCTCAGCTTTTCTTCATCTGTCTGTCTGTCTTTTTCTGGGGCTTCAGATGGAAAGACAGTGGAGTTTGTCAGCTTCCCCTGTCTCCTCACACACTGTAATGCTTGTGCGCACATGTTGTCACACAAAAAGCTAACATGACAGTGGATTCACCACAGACCTGTGCTGTCACCACTTTTTGGCTGTAAAATGTTCTTTTTCTGCATGTTTATCAAAGCTGGGAGAGGTGAAGTGAAGACCGTCGCTCTGTCTCTCCTCTTTTAAAGTTGGTCAGATCCATTCAAAAGTTTTTATTGGGTGGTTTATCAATTACATTTTGTCTTTGGTCACACACTTGAACCATAGTTATATGGCAGTAAACTTTAGTAGTAGTAATAGGTGATAATACCACAGCAGTGTGTGTGTGGCACACACATCCTGAGAGCTGCAGTACTCTCTTCAGCTTTACTTACTATAAAATTCTTTTTAACATGGAAAACCTCAGGATGGAATACATGAAAAATGTATTCTACTAATATATTTCACTAATTGCCACAACTGAAAATATATTAATAAGACAAGTTGGAAAAGTTTTAATGCACTTGCTTCACTTAGTCATACTGAATTGTGTCCTGCTGCCTTCATGAATGTTCATTAAGGTTCATTTCTTTTATGCTCATGGAGTAGTGCTTGATGGAATGACAAGGACACTGTTTTTCTCAGTTGAGTGAGTGTATCTCCTGATGGAGCTCAGTGGTGAGCTGACTTTGATGGATAAACTGTCATACTGGTAGAGGGTCGTCACATGCAGAGCATCAGTTTTTAATTAGCATCACCTTTTCAGTGTCATTACGCCCAGATACACACAGAACCACTACACATTTACAGTAGCTGAGGTAGCCACAGTACATGAATTGTAAAGAACAGTTCACTCATGAGCTCCATGTAACCTGACAGAACCGAATGGGATATTTTAAATAGTTCTATAGCAGAATGTAGGTCACACTGCAATTTGAGGTTTAGATGCAGAAACACACTGAAGTCCTTGTCACATTCCTCACACTATTCCTGAACAGGTTTTGCACTGAGGCCAGATCCACGGCCACCATGAAGGGGTATGCTTTATCTGTAACAGTATTTAGTTGTTAATAAGTTGTTAACAAACATATGCTCCATGCAAATGGCCAGTAGCTCCAAATGCAAGAGTCCAGTGTCTCCAGTTTCCAGGTTAGAATAATATAAGAAACTTCCAAAAATGATCCCTTTCAAAAAGAGTGACTGCACCTAAAATGTCATCGCCTCAGAGCCAAAGCTGAAGTCTGACTCTCACCAGAAGCTCCACCAGATTCCCCATCTGTGCAGCAGACACAGTCTGACATCATCTTCTCAGTTGGTTCTCACCAACTAGTGTCTGTGCTGCCCAGCAGACGGTCAGTTTCTCCCATGACCCTCCATGTAGCCACAAAGCCACACCAAAGCCCAGACTAGAAACTCCATAGAGCACCTAAGAACAGCTGTGGTCGATGATGGTAAATAAATAAATATTCCTAAATGTGTAACTGGACACTATATCCTACATGCCCATAAATTGTTCAATTGCTGAAACAAACAAGACACAGAAGGTCTGTAATTATATAAAATAACTTAGACTCCCCCCGAAAATGCATCTTTTGTTTTTAGACTAATTTAAACCTTTAGACAAGAACTGAATAAGAGGTCACTAACCTCAATTGACTCTGACTGGATAATATATTTTTAATGTAAGAAAATAAAATAAAAACAAAACTGTACATTAATATGGTAAAAGTGACCTGAGATGGCAGAAGCCTGCTTTGGGTGCGATCAGCACCGGGGGGTAATGGAGATAGTTTGGACTCATGTCACCTCGCAGCTGTCACCTCATCCCACTTTCTAGAAACTACAGGTGGTTTTCTCAGCTAAAAGAGAAGGAACATTAAACTTCATCCATCAGGTGAACCTTCACTGCATCAAATGTATTTATAGGCGATATCAGTTTTACAAAGTGCGACAGGCTTGTGGCTGAACATTGTTAAATGCATCTTTAACCTAATTATGCCATAATATCTCCTGCTGACTCAAATGTGGACTCAGTCAGCATGCCAGAGCATCGAGTCACATGACTTCTTTTAGACTTAAAAAGCTTTGACCGTGATATTTCCATTATAGCTTTTCATTTGCAGTGCCCCCAAAATAATGAGAGGATTCAAATGTTATGGAACTCAGTGAGGTAAAAACAGTTTGATGGAAAGGAGGGGAAATCTGAATGAACAGAAATTGAGTGTATGAAATAAGAAGAAGTAAAAAGGGCAGTGGAGTGGGGGCGGGGTGCAGATAATAGGGTGAGAAAGAAGCGGAGAAGACAGGCAAATGAAAGCCACAAAATGAAGGAATAAAGGGAGACTGAGATGGAGAGAGAGTACAGGGGAGGAGGAGGAGGGATGAAAGGATGAAGGGATGGATGATGAAGGGGTGGGATGTGAGAAGGAGGGTGGTTTTGGGTGACAGGCCTCATTGAATAGACCTCTATTCTCCCCTCTGCTGGCTTCTCTTCTCATGCAAAACAGGCCTGTTCAGCCTCCCAGCCATCCGTCACACAACAGAAAGACCATGGCAGGCCCTTTACGAGCCTCACACTCGCATAATCCCCCACCCCCCACCACCACCACCATTTCTCAACCCCACAATCCAGCACCCAACAGGGGGTGGAGTGGGTAAGAGGAGTGTGTATGTGTGTTGGGCAGTTGGGGGATGGGCACAGGGTATCTGTGCCACAGTGAAAGTGCCTTTGGAAGAATGGCCACCTAGGCTGAGAGCAGGACAAAAAAAGCAGAGAGACGCAGCATGTTTGGAAGCTGGACGGACGTCATATTGGGACATCAGGGAGGTTAGGAGGGGTTAACCTGCCCGGGATGTGGCGTGTGTGTATTTGTGTGTGATTTGGGACTGAGGTGGGGGCAGTTGAAAGTGTAGGTATGGGGAATTACAAGTCACTGACAGCTGGAGGGAGTGCTGTATTTATTTGTGTTATTCATGCAGGACTCATTCATATTTACTCTGATATTTGCCCTCAGACCTTCAGAGGGTTAAGTGTTGGCTTTAGTGTTAAGGCTAGAATTAGAATTAGAATTAGGGGCAGAGTAATGTTTGGAGGTAGGCATGTACATGGATCCTAGTGATACACTGTGTTTTCCACCTGTACATGGATGAAGTAACTGAATAAAGTGGTCTAACATGTGCTGGGTGTTACTGACTAACACTCTACATGTGTGCACTACTCTCCTACTTGACTATTAATGGAGATTTATTGTGTGTTGGTTGGAAAGATGCTTCTTTGCTCACAGAGCTGCTACTTAACACCAACTATGTCAAGTCAAGGAAGAGTCTTTTCTTCTGCAGAGTAGGTAATGTCCTCGTGACATCACTGCTTTGGTAACAGGTGCGGTTGACCACAGTCACCCACAGCCATCAGTGGTGTGATCAGATACACTAAAGTGGACAGTAGGAATATTCATGTGGTTTATTAAAGACTGAGCTCTGCTTTCTGCTCTGTGTTCTCTAGGATCTGTCCTCTGTGACACACTCCACTGGTTGGAACACTGGAACATAGGCCTAATGTGAGGTAGAGGAAGCTCATGTGAGCACAGAGAGAAGATTCACACAGAAACACTCCAGGTACAGTTGAAGACTAACATATTAGTCCCCAAGGAGCCTATGAACATTTCCCTACAATTCTGCCCTATATTTGCACAGTTCATACAAGTACAATTAATGTTCAGATTTGCTTCATAACAAATATTCTGAAAATTGTGGTGGTTAAGATTATTAGTCGCCATCACCTGAACAATCAGTCAGCATTGAACTTTAATTAAGGGATTCCAATTAATGGAGCTAGTGGTCCTTGAACACCACATTGTGAAGAACTGCTCTTAAATTCATGTTAAGTCATTTCATCATGTCGTAAAGTAAAGGAATCAGTGTGGAACACAGAAGCTCTTAAGGGGAAGCTTATGCTGCCATCTCCAAACATTTCACAGTGTCTAGAACAGCAATGATGCTGTTTGTTGCATCATTGCAAAATACAAAGACAACAATTCTATTAGAAATAAACTTGGGTGTGAAGAGTCTCAATCGATTGTTGCTGAAGTGAGTGGTCTCTTCGTTGTCTGTCGAGCAGCACGTTAAGGCCAAACTCAACTGTGCCTGTGAACATTTTAACAGTGGGGATTATTCTGAAGACCAAACATGAGCAGTTTGGGCACATTAATTATCAATGAATTGGGCCAAAGAAGGGACTGGCTTCAACGTGGTGGTGGGAGCAAAATGCTGTGCGGCTGATTAGCTGCATGTGTTAACCTAGTTAGGAAATACCACAGGATGTTGTTGTTTTTAATGTTCTTGTTTCAGTTCACCTCATCACCGCCTCAGTGTAGGTTTCGGCATTGTCCTAGAAATCAAAGTATAAACACTTTTGATTATGGTCATTTCTGTGGAAAAGCTAACAGTTATGTTTCACTTTATAAAAGGAATGAATATTTTTGACCTTAACTCCAGCTGGTAGGCTCAAAATCACACATGTATTTCATTCTAATAACCCGCATCTGTACTGGATCATCCACTCAGTGTCTTCATTTGAAATATTTGCATGATGGGCTACAAGTGAAAGAAATGAAAAATTCAACCACTGACACTGAATCTATGTGGGATTGTTATGAACCTGTCACATTTGTAACTGAGTGGGAGGCCCTCACTTACAACTAGCAGTACAACTATAGCACATTACATCCCAAAGGCACCACAGTGAGGGAGTTGTCAACCTTTACCAGAACCCACAGACCATGTAAATATGTGGTCAGTCCTGACTCTGTATGGAACTTGACTTTGGCACACACAGCTTTATTACGCCTACAGTGCACTCAGAAAGTGTTCAGACCCCATTGTGTTATGTTGCAGCCTGATACAAACGTTCAAATTCATTTTTTCTTATTAATCTACACCCAGTTCTCCATAATGACAAAGTAAAACCGCTCTAGGACATTCAGAGTTGTCCCTTGGCCACTCTTGTGTTTACAAAGGGGAAAAAAAAGGAAATTCAAATGGTTGTATCAGGCTGCAACATAACTAACTTTTTGAATATTTCCTGAATGCACTGTGCTCAGAAGTTACACTACTCATATGTTGCTCCTCTACCCAAACCCAACACCCAGTGAAAGAGGAGGTTGCTACTAGAAATCATCTTAATTTGGGAGTTTTAAAGTCTGACACGACATAAATGTTAAAGGTTTTACCAGATGAAATCACCTCCTGGATGTTTGGCTTGATACAAACAGATGGAGACTTTTCCTCCAGTCTGATCACACCAGTGAACCTAACCATCCTGCCACACTGTAGAACACTGTCTCCCTCTAGTGGACTGACAGTGATCGATAGTCAAATACCTTACTACCACAGTGCTTTCAGAGACGCTTTTCTTAGCAGTGTTGAAAATAATGTCATTTTAATGTGATGTAGCCTATTAGCACTCAGACTGCACATTCCCCAGTGCTAATGAGCATCATTCGCACAGTAGTCTGCCCTGCGCAGAAACTAGCTGTCAGGACCACCACAGATGATCACCTGTCAGATAAGGACGCACACCTGGCTGCATGAACTTGACACCAACACATTAACTTCATTACTGAAACTTTATTGTAGAAAAAAAAAGTGACGACATGCACGAATAATGAACGAAGGCCTACAGCGGATACCTTCACTGGCCAAGATGCGGCTTTAAAAAGTGGTAATAAGGTTTCAGTAGAACCAAACCGCGGTGCCAGTCAACTAACCAATCAGCGACGGCCCTGCAGCAGGGATGTGTGGCTCTTCAGACGTCACCCATCACCGTTTTTAAATAAGAATCTCGCATTTCCACGCGGGATTTGTCTTCTCTTGTAGCTTCCGTGCTATTCAACAATGCAGAGGCCAGTTTACACTGTAAAAGGAGAAACCTTTATTTTTGTTTTTAAGACCATTAAAATAAATACTATACAGAATCCAATGTAGAAAACTTGGTACACGGTTTCTGTCTTGAAAAGGTTAACAATTCCATAAACTCAGTTTAAAAAATAGAACTGACCATACAACCCAAAACACGACGGTTGTTCTGGCCCAGACACCACACCCCCTGATGACAGGGACTTAATGAGAATAGAAAGAGGATCACAGGTTGTTTTTGGAGTTATAATCTCTATATATGTTATCTGTAGTTTGGTCCTTTCACTTCAGTCTCCCGCCCTCCGACATTTGGCGAGGTAGATTACAAAACAAAATGACTAGTTTATCAAAAGAAAAAAAAAAGTCTAAATAAATCCTGTCACACACACATGAAAATGCAACCAGGCTGTCCAAGGCAACATCTCCCAACTCACCTTTACTTTGCCTCCGAACGAAGCCTACCGCGCCAATCACTGTACAAGTCGAACAGCATGTACAGTAAAGAAATGACAGCAATACAAGGATCAAAATGGTCAACAACTGATTCATGATGGAGTTTACTGTACAGGTCTTTTTATTGAATATTCCCTGTGTGCTCTGGACCCCCAAAACCTGTTCTTACATGATCAGGATGTGTTAAAGGCTGCTGCAAGTTACACTAAAACTTTCAATACTGATTTGGTCCAATGTAGCATTTTGTTTTCAGTTGACTGTTGTGCCAAGTCCAAACTGAACCCAGTCTATATAACCAGCAGTGCAGCACCTGCTGATGCTGAGCAGGTGCAAGTCACAGCTGCATTTCACATAAGCTCCAGTCACTGTTGTGTTAGCATTAGCGTGTTAGCAATGAGCCAAAATATCATTTGCTAGGCATTTGCCAACAGCTAGAATCATGTCATTTTCTTAATGTGCTTTTGGAAATGCAGTCACATTTGCACTTGTGGGACCCAATTACAAACTTGTTCTGCAAAGCAACCATGGAAATGTTCAAACTAATGCTTTAAGAATTTAGGTGCCAATACGGAGAAGCAGATTATGGTGAGCAGATGAAGCAGGTCGGTTATTCATCCTTCCATGATGGCCAAGACTATTTTGAAGGGTAGGAGTAATGGCAGCACTCCTCCTTCCCTTTGAATGTAGAGGATAAAGTCATGTTGCAGACCGTATAAGAAACAAGGTTTGACTTCTAAAATAAGCAGGGTAGGGGGTGGATGAAGGTGTGAATTCCTCTAGATAAGATCAGCCACATTCATGGGCATCTCCTCAATGGTGGTGTTGTAGAACGTCTCAATGTCCCTCAGGGTTCGCTTGTCATCCTCAGTCACCATGTTAATGGCTACTCCCTTTCTGCCGAAACGCCCACCTCGACCAATCCTGACAGGCAAAAAGGCTAAAGTCAGAAAATGATCTCTGGCAGAGACTTACAAGATTTCTAAGGTCCAAGTAGTTACATCACACAAGACAAGCAAAGTTATTGTAACGCTGGAGTTTGAACAGTGTTCAGTTTGGAAACATTGACCCAGGTTACTATGTGTGCAATTAACATGAAATAATGTCATGTGACATGACAAATATATTTGGCTTCCTAAAGCAGCAGAAACTGTTGCATCATCTGCATCTCATAAGCCAAACATAACCATACATTAATGACCGTTTAAGACCATAGGTGTTCTTACCTGTGGATGTAGTTTTCTCTGTTGGTTGGCAGGTCATAGTTGATGACTAGAGACACCTGTTGGACATCAATACCTCTGGCCTGAGGAACATAAGCATAGTACAGCTCAGAAGTGACAAACTGGAAGTGACAAACTGCTTCAGTGTCAGGCCATCTGCCAACATGAACATACACGCCTTAAGGGAGAAAATTACTTCATGTTTATAATACATTAACACTATTAATTCTTTCTACAGATGCTTTACAGCATGACACTCAAATAGTGGCATCTGGTTGAACATTTGCTGTAGACAACCAAAATAGCTGAAGTGGGTGTAATCTGCCAATTAGTTGTGAGTCAAGGATTTAAACCCAGCCACAGTGGAGGGCAGACATTTCTATACCAAGGAACTTTCAGTCCTTCACCAACACTGCAGATGGGAGGAGAGGGATCCTTGGACTGGATGCTGATCTGTGTCTCTTAAATAATGTCATTCTGCACTTTGTTTAAAGTTAATGTGGACAGCTGGCTGCTAGAAACCCACAACGGTGGAAAAAAAAAAACAAAAAAATAAATAAAAGCTATAGTTTTTAAACTCAGTTGACTGGTAGAAGCAACAAGTTAAGACTTGTGTACGTACCAGCAGGTCAGTGGTAATAAGAACTCGACTGGAACCAGAGCGGAACTCTCTCATGATCAGGTCTCTCTCTTTCTGATCCATGTCACCGTGCTGAAATACATGGTTGGAGGACACAAGTCAAACTCAAGGGGTGACAAAATGTAGATGTGATCAGATTGCTACATCACTGAAATATGTCCAGTTTAGTTTTAACATGAGGCATCAAAGTCACAAAAAGTGCACAACAACTATCGCTTCAAGCAACAAATGGCCAATTAGATACATTTTAAATAAACACCCATTACTGTTGAACCTCACACACCATACAAGGCAGAAAAAGGTATCAGGCCATAGCTATACAAATTGGGATGGAATATTAGAATCCAGTCTCACCAGAGCAGAGACGGTGAAGTCTCTAGCATGCATCTTCTCAGTGAGCCAGTCCACTTTCCTCCTTGTGTTAATGAAGATGACGGCTTGTGTGATGGTCAGGGTTTCATAAAGATCACAGAGCGTGTCCAACTTCCACTCCTAAAGAAGGATACATGGTCAGATATGTCTTCAAAATGAGGGAAACTGACAGTTTAGGTTCACTTTGCTAAAACAGTGTGACCCTTATAGCCATATAAGTTTCCATAAAGGACCTAAAAATAATCATTTCACCATCTAGTTTGCAATTTAGAATTTAGAAGTTCCTTCACCTCTTTCTCCACATTGATGTAGAACTGGCGGATACCCTCAAGGGTCAGCTCCTCCTTCTTTACTAGGATGCGAACAGGTTCACGCATGAACTTCTTTGTGACCTCCAAAACGTCGGCTGGCATGGTGGCAGACAGTAGGACAACCTTAAAAAGGAAAGAGGGATATTCAAAACCAAAGTCAAAATCTCTGGCAGCACCAAATTTTACTCAACTGATAACATTTTTTAATCCAACTAACTGGAACAGCCTTCTTGATCAAGAGCAGGTAATAGTCAATGTTCACACTTGATGTGATCAAGAATAAACTAGGAAAGGCCAAAAGGTACAGTACAGATCATGGGTTGGGTTGCGATTTTATCCTCTGAAACAGTTCTCACCTGTATGCTAGTCGACAGCTTCTGGAAGATCTCGTAGATCTGGTCCTTGAACCCTCGACTAAGCATCTCATCAGCCTCGTCCAGCACAAACATTTTGATGTACTTAGAAGCTGAAATGAAACAGAAGCTTTGTCATAGTTCTGACACATTCAAGACTGGACATAATACTCAGGATGGCTATTTAGATGAGTGTCAGTGTGACAAACTGCAAACAAACGTGCCTCATCCTAAAATGACAATCACAAACCTATCAGACTCAGACAGGCAGGGTGTACATCACCCATTGCCCAAGAGCCCCTTTCTCATCAACATAGCCCCTTGCTTTTACTTGTGAGACAGTGACACGAGCAGGAGTAATGGTGCACAGCAGCCTGGTTAACTTGAAAGCAGCCAAGTTATCTATCTAGTTATCCCCCCCATATTTAGCATCCACCACAACTGTGTGCCTTCCACATAGACTATTGGTAATATGCCCCAGGCCAAACTCCCAAAAAGCATGGTGTTATCCTAGCTGTAGACTGTTCGAGGCTTAACTCACAAGTGGCAAAGACCAGGGGAGAACTAATGTGCTACAGTAGCTGCAGGCAATGCAGTGAGAACACAGCTTTAATCTGCCAGTTGAGAGCAGAGAACTAGGTTTACAATTTGTTAATAACTCCCATTAAGTATGATGGGTGCTGTATTCAGAAGTAGTGATGTATGATCATGCCTCTGGACCCCTGCTGTATGCAGACTCAAGCTAGCAGAACGCCAACTAGAGCAACACCACAACAAGAGTTTACAGAGTCAGTTGACACGCATGGATTTCATCATTATACAGCAAATCTGATTCAACTCAGCAGTTCAATTAAACTACAGAACACCACAACTGAAAGATTACCTGAAACGATTTCAATAGAACCACCCGTTCTTTCCCAAGATACTTACAGAGGTTTTTGCGACTTAACATGTCAAAGAC
This sequence comes from Helostoma temminkii, assembly GCA_900302695.1. Classification (NCBI taxonomy): domain Eukaryota; kingdom Metazoa; phylum Chordata; class Actinopteri; order Anabantiformes; family Helostomatidae; genus Helostoma; species Helostoma temminkii. The sequence continues at coordinate 76,767 of OMLM01000121.1, read as the reverse complement.
ACGCCCAGGGGTTCCCACCACAATGTGAGGGGCTTCAGCCTGCAGTTTCTGGACCTCAGAGCGGATGTTTGTCCCTCCAATACAGGCATAGCAACTGGCTCCCATGTAGTCACCCAGGGCCAGGACCACCTTCTGGATCTAAATAAAACAAGCAATTGTTGGTCATGTTTTAGTTGATTTGACCCAGACAGAAACATGTCAATTTTAAGTTGGGAGCTAAAATAATAGTGCTGATAGTTAGCCTGTTCTTGCTGGATTCAGGTGTAGCATTAGATCCAATGCTACACCTGAATTACTTTAGTAATTGTAGTGTATCTGGGCCAATGTTATGCACAGGGGTACACACCCACCTTTGGCCCAACACAAAGGCTAATGGTGAAAAGGCAGAGCAATTCCACTGTGTGTGTTAGACATCACAGTAAACACCACACCTTTTGTGCCATAAAGCAGGCAGGTATGTACAAAGTGGGGCAGAGTCAAGTTCATCTTGATTCCAGCAGAGGCACAGTCATTTACACTTCCACTCCACTACAAAAGAACTGTGGTTCAGCCTGAGGTGACTCAAGTCAGGCTAAAACAGTTATGACAGTTCCTTAAAAGCAAGTATGAATTTCAACAGACATGGCATCCAAAACAAGTCTACAGAGAAGGTTCTCTGCCCTATATTTTTTCTATATTTGTCTACCTGCTGAGCCAGCTCCCTGGTAGGAGCCAGGACCAGGGCCTGAGTGGCTTTCATCTCCACATCAATCTGCTGGAGAATGGAAATTGCAAAGGTGGCAGTCTTCCCAGTGCCAGACTGGGCCTGAGCAATCACATCGTAACCTAAAAATAAAAACATTTACCAAAGAGATTTAACCACCAGTTATTTATTCCTGGATTAGATGCATTTATATAGTCACATTCTTTGAATGGAAAAGATTTCTTTAACCAGGTTGAAATTATTATCTTTAGAGGCAAGATATTTGACAATGTTGGGACTAACAGATATACAGAACACTAAAGATTTCTCTGGTAAACATACACCTTACTTACCCTTGATACAAGGGAGAATGGCTCTCTGCTGGATAGCGGAAGGCTTCTCAAAACCATAGGCATAAATTCCCCTGAGCAGAGCCTCACGTAGGTTCATCTCATCAAAGCTGTCCACGATCTGGTTCCAGTTGCTCTGCAGGGGCAAAACAAGTTTATATAATAAAGAAACCCCTTAGTTAATAATCATACTTTACATTTTACCATGGTCTTACGTGTACTTTTTTTTAAAAGGGCATTTACCACTTCCATTTTCTATCAGCCATTTAACTGGATGGAAATTTCAGGAGTTGTGGGTGTGGTGGGGTTTTATTATGCCAATTACTACAGATACAGGGGACTCACCTCAATGATCCCATCTGGCTCCATGCCCTCTGGGCCATTGTCTCTGAAAAGGGCCAAAGAAATAACACCAGTGTTAATTTCTGCAAGCTTACATATATCATAATTACAAAACATTACATGAGGGAAAAGTCAATAGAAAATGACCCACTGTGCACACAAAGCTAGCACAGCAGAAAGGCAACAATTACGAGCCGCATGAATATTCTCATGTTGTAACACATGAATATGAGGAAACCAAAGGATTATCTCCGAGCTTCACTGAAACGTGATTGATATTCTACCTCCCTAAGTAGTTATTACTTGGTCGTACTCGTATTAGGCCCGTACTCGTAGCAAACCCATTTTCAGTAGTCCGCCATTTTTACCACCTACATTCAAGATGGTCGTTTCTCCAGCCTGGGCTGAGAATGTGGAATGCGTCCCGATAGCAAACACGACTTAACTAAACGTCGATTCCATCGAATCAGTTCTAGATTACAGGTTTTTCCTTAAACAACACGAACCACTGTTTATGTAATGAATGTGTGTCTGGGGCTTCTTTAGCTGGTATTTTATAAACGTTCATGGGTGTAGCCCCGGTCCGCACGTCTAACGTTACAGGCCTTTACCGTCTTTGTGGCCTTTTACTATTAGACGTGTCAAGTCAGCGAAAGCCATTGACTATAGCAAACACCGACACAAACCTGGTAATTGTTTGAACAAGGCAGCAGCTTTTCACTAACACCAATGTCCGAGGTAACACTTGCAACACCACTTAGCGGCCTACGTTACCGGCATTGTCCAATCCGCCGGGTAACACTACTACGACCATGTGCGCCTTTGGTACCAAGAAGGACAAAAGATAGTAAAATTTACACTGCCATCTTCGAAAGCTTTTCTCCACTGCGCGATAAATATGAAAATCCGCTGCTGCAATACAGCCTCACATTTAATATTAGACTAATAATGATAAAAACACACCGAGTAGAAAATACTGAGGCCTACATCAGGCGTATTCACGTGCTACCCACGGCGCCGGTTGCTATGCCGTTCGGTTAACGTTACATTCAGAACACAGCGATCATCACAACATTTAGGTAAGAAACCACCCGTGAACTTAGGATGTCATAACATTGAGTCAAACGCCTGCGTTAACAATATGGGCTTAATAAATATAACTTAAAGACCGGTGACAACAGTTCGTGGTAGCTAAACGCAGGCCTTCGCGTTAGTCGAGCACAGAAACACTAGAATGCTTAGCTAAGTGTCTCCATCACGAGGAGGTATTATTAATAAAGGTTATAAAACGACTCAAATGTGTACATCTTGTTCTGAAAAAACACAGCATGCTCATAAGGTCATAAAATGTCTCTTACCTATTATCATATTCAGCCGACATTATTGCAAAGACAGAAACTGTGAGTGAAATGTCTTATATATGATGACGACACACAAAGAAGCATCCTCATTGCAACAGTTTACGGTCATTTATCTATCCTCCCGCCCATAAACACTGTGATTGGCCAACTTATTCAAAGGGCGGGCCTTAGCGTTGTAGTATGTACGATTACTGTTAGCACGTAAAAGGGGCGGGCTTTAAGTTTTTTCACGGCACGTGAGATGTTACCAAACTTGATTTTCTCCTAGGTTCAGTACTTTAGGTTGTTATCGCGGGTAAAAGGCCGTTTTCTGGGTTAGAACCTCCTCTTGACCGGAAATTTTTAGTACTGAGCACATCAGGAAGTGGAAAATTACAGCGGTGTGTAGTGATGTAATCTGTACAGCATGAAGCAGTGTGGATGCGTCATTGTGGGTGAAGTGCGTGGTTCAACTGGAATCCATTTATACTATAAGTACTGGAGTCAAAGTGTCCCCAGCAAGAATATTATCTAAATAAAAGAGTAAATCAGAAACTACCCGATCATTTTGACACACTTGTGCAAATGTTGAGCTTGATGGATACCGATAGCTTCTGTGTTTCCTGTTTCTATTTGCTTTGTACTTTTAACAGACTGATGACACCAGGAGTCAAAACGTTAATAATCTGCTGGACAGACACAGTAGTTTTCAAAGAAACCATCAAAATAAAAGCAAAGTGAATATTTAAATTGTGGTAACAGGACAGGTAACAGGTGGAGGAGGTATTCAGTTCTTTTACTTAAGTATAAGTAGCAATACTACACTGTAAACCCACTCCACTGAAGTAAGTCCTTCATTTAAAATGTCACATTACTAACAGGATTAGGGTCCTTTAATTATCCAACATAAACAACTCCATGCACAAAGCAGCCAGTCCTCCTTTTTATCACATGTAATGTAAAATGCGATGGAACTAGTCTTAACCTGCATCATTGTCAGATAACTGCAGTGATTTCTGCCTGTATACAAATATGAACTTAATGAAGTGGAGAAGAAGCATTGAGCAACATGAGATGGAAATTCTCTAATAAAATACAAGAGCCTCAGTTGTGTAAGTACTCAAGTAGTCATTTCATTCCACCACTGGTCTTAGTGTCCCTTATGAAAAAAAATATATTCAAGTGTACTATTAGTATACTTCTCTTAAACTAAAAATTACCAAGTATACTTTTAGTCTATTTTAAGGAGGTAAACTAAAAAATGGGCCAAATTAGACCCAACAAGTATTAAAATAGTATACTAGAAGTACATAGACGTATACTTACTATACTTGTACTTAAGTATACCTAATAAAGTAAACTAAGTACACTACTTTTTTCTAAGGTATAACATGTATCAGACTAGGACAGCATACCACCTGGTGGCTATGCAGTAGTATTAATACATACACACATATGTTTGCCACATATTTTTATTTTTTGCAACCATAATGCATTGTAGAAGATATATAAAACTGTCAATTTTGTTGCATCAACTCCTGTTTGAAAAAAGGAAAAAAAAAAACGAGAACAAAAACACACAGCTATCAACAAATGTGTCTTCAGTTATAAAAAAGAAGAGGAGGGTATTGTAACTCCATTGTGGACATGCTGGACTCGCTGTGTGGCTGCTGTGGTCCTCAACAAAATGGCTCTTAAACCGTCAAAGAAATATTAACCAGAGGAACTTTTTTTTGTACCTACTCCAAAAAGAACACAAATTTGTAGTCCTCCTTTTAACACAGTTTGTTTGAAGCAATAAAGCATATCAACACATTTACTGACAGAGATAAAACACAGAAAAAGATAAATGCTATGTAAAGTGACCCCTTCTTTAGGCCAACATGATATTCAGACTTGTTTGGGGGATGTTCCACAATCACAGATCCAGTCTCCCACATGAAGATGTTCTATGAAGGCAGAGGGATCAATATGTGGCGTGCTTCGTGAAATGCACCAGAATGGTACTTTGTGTGTTTTCTGACAGCATCACTGCAGCATCAACTACGCATTTCAGTTTCTGCATCAGTTTAAAGCCATCTAAACATCTGGTAATGAAATGTCACAGGCACTACAATGGAAAAAAACATGTGCCGGCTAGACTGTATTATCAACATAACACTGGCTGTAGCCCGGACAGTGTGTTTTCTGTTGGGTGCCCCTTGTATTTCAAAGACACTGAAGTTTCACACTACATACTGTATGAAAGGCATGAGAATCCACTGGAACTATTTAACCACAAGCTTACAAAGACTGGTTCAGACCATTTCACTGTCCACCCACCTACTGTTCGGGCATCATACATGTAAGTAGAAGTCAGGCTAAAGTAATTGGGTTCCAAACCTGCATCTGGACTGGATTTTTATTGATATTTTCATGATCTTGTTAATGCTCCCATTTGGACTAAAAAATACAAGTGGACTACAATAGAATAAAATATTAGCACATTCCTAAAATGGAAGCTAG
>OMLM01000121.1:56338-66982 GCA_900302695.1 Helostoma temminkii | reverse complement strand
AAAACTGGTTAGTCCTTACATCTGCATCTTCTGTACTTTTAAGACTAGACTTAAAACTTTCCTGTTTGATAAAGCTTATAGTTAGAGCTGGCTCAGGTGACTCTGAACCAGCTCTTAGTTATGCTGCTATAGATTTAGACTGCTGGGGGACTTCCCGTCGACACACTGAGCTCCTCCTGCTTTCTCCATCCATTCATACGCTACCACTGCCTGTTATTAACTTTTTTCTTCCCCCCCCTTGTTGGGTTTTCCTTATTATTTAGTTATATTGTAGGGTCTTAAACCTTACATTGTAAAGTGCCTTGAGATGACCTTTGTTGTGATTTGGCGCTATATAAATAAAGTTGAATTGAATTGAATTGTGGCACCATCCTTGGATTTTTATTGTAGTGCTCCACAACAACAACGACTGAGAATGAACATGATCATCATAAACTCTAATCCCAGTAAGATATAGTATTTGTCCATTTCCTTACCTTCTCTGGCACAGAGTCCATGACCAGGTCACCATACATGTTCATTACCTGAATAAAGAAAAACAGCAAAGGAAGATTTTTAACGCTGAAAGGTAACACACTCTCCTCCTCTCCCTATTCATCATTTGTGGAAATAACCACTGCTGACTAGATCCTCTTTCCAACAGTTCCAATACTCTTGTTGGGTTTTTCACTGCTCAGGTCTCCTTGGGATCACTTTTCAATCCTCGGAGTGGAAATATAGTATATAGCATCAAGTATTTTAAAAAGGTTAACTAGAGTGACATGGGATGTGCCCAAAGCAGGCTAGACAAGCTAAATGACTGAAGGCAAGTGGTGCTCAGCTAATATATTACCTGGTCATTTAGCCAGTTCTGTCCATACAGAGTGCCTAGGTCATCCATGGTCAGAACATGGCGTTTGTAGTTGACTCTGAATGTTTTAGCCAGAGCTGATCCTGATGAGCGCTGGAAGGATTGTATTAGATGCTGGACCACTGCTTTCCTAATGAAAAAACATGTCAAATAATTACAACCACATTTGTAACAATGAAATAGTGCTGCAAAACTAATCTAATCACGTTATCAGCCCGTGCAAATATATAACAGACTGTGATTTCATTACACAAATATGGACGTAAGCAAACGTGACAACCTGCTCTGTGTTTGTGTGCAGTCTTCTCATCAACTAGCTGCTACTGAAGAGAAGTCAATCTCTGTTTACGCGCAGGATCGCAAACTTGTCCACAATAACCACATTAAGACTTTTTCGCCTAATCATGCAGCCCTACAGTGAAATAATACTGCAGTACTGACACATAGTTTTACCTAATATTGCTTAAATAATATAACTTTACAACTGGTCTCTACTGGTCTCTTCTGGACAATGTAAAACGTTTGGCTAAGATGACAAGAGTCACTGGTGAAAGGTTGTTTAAGCTGGAACGAATAAACTCCTGAGTAACTTGTAGCTAAAGTGGCTCTGAAGCTTGTGCCTGCACAGATTGCTTGTGAAGGAAAATGCTCCACTCTGTAACTGTTCTACAAGTGAACTCAGTGTTCGTGTAGTTCCTGAAGATCTAACACAGTAATACTTCTAATACATTTTCACTCTAGAGGTCATGTCAGTTTCACAAGTCACATTCTCCATTCTATCAGTGCCATACGGATTATATCAATAAAGACCTCCAGCATTTACATCAGTGAGCTTCTGAAGAAACACAGTTTGTTAAATAAGATACAGCTGCTATGTCAACCAGCTCTCGCTGGGGCCAGCATGTGTGAGGAATTAGAAATAAAGACAGAAAAAAGAATTGCTCTGTTAGTAAACTATGCAGCTTGCAGTATGTGATGTGGTCTGCAACACATGACTCTTACATAATCTGAACAATGATGATTTATTTTAATAAAAGGCCAATAAATGTACCAAAATGTCAATTTAATGTTCAAGTTTGTTCTGTCTGTGAAGGCAAATTCTCAGATTCATATGGTTTTAAGTCAATACATCAAAAGACTGAAATAATCCTTAATGATGAGTAATGTGACTTCTCCTGTACTGTAGAGATACTTTGGGACATACCCTACCCCAATCACAGAAAACAAGTTTCCTCATTTACATGAAAGCTAAGAAGTGAACTCAGTGGGGAAAGCTGACTGTAACACACTGCCCATGTCTGACCTGTGTGGCTGTGAGAAGCTCTCACTGAAGATGTCCTGAAGCTTCTCCACGACATCATCTACATGGATGGGGATTAAACTGCCATACTGCTGTAGAGACTCTTCAAGAATACCTAGACAGAAAAAAGCCAAGAGATGCTATGATTATCAAGTAATAATCCAGTAAACCAAATAAGCGTAATGTACCACACATTCAAGGGTTTTTTTCTTGTTACAATTCAAGGAGAATTACACCTGGTGTGGATTAACACCAACATTTAAAAAATAATCCTGCCAAACAGTTTGAAACGTATCCGACTGAAAATGAACATGGAATAGCCTCAGTGTCTAATACACACCAGTCACACAACTCATGTGTTCCTCAGTAAGGGCCAGTTCCACTGGTCTGACTTCCACTTCCCGTCTCCCTCTGTCTTCTTGTTTGTCTGGAGAGCAGCCATTTATCTGTTTATCTGAGAGAAAAGAAAAGAAATTACACACACACACACTTTTTTCCACTGCTGAGATTCTTCTACCTTTCACTAAGTTGCTAAAATGTAATTTGGAGAAGAGTAAATATTGCATGTTGGTATTAACCCTCAACTCTGCTTATCTACAATTTAAAGCATATTATACATCACTAGCTTTGTTTTGCTGGCAGACAACTCCTTGTGTGAGTGTACAAGCACAATGAAACTCATTTTGAATATATTCTGTCACACCACCTAGCCTTCTTTAGTAAAAAATGTACATCAGTACCTCTGTCAGACTCTGAGAACCTCTCTTCGTTGCTGTCATCTTCTCCTTCGGTGTATGGTGACTGCTGACATCTCTTTATTCTCCTCTGCTTGCTGTATAGATTGTACCTTTGCCCTCTCCGGCTCCACCGGTGCCCTAGGAAGCACATCCACCGGGCCCGCTTGCGCCAACTCTTCCAGTGCTGGGTGAGTCGAAATCCAAGGCCACTGTGGGACCTCGAACGCTGCCAGCGCCTGAGCTTTCTTGCAGACTTGTACCTACTGTGGTGGGACTTAAACAAGTCTCCTGCTTCGGCCTGGGACAGACTGTCCTCTACAGGGACATCACCAGCTGCTTCTGCCTTCTGTTGTGGTCCATAATGTTGGTGTTGTTGTGAAAGAGATTTCTGGGCGGACTGGGAAGGAAAGTCTGAGATCTCCCACCCCATGTTCATCTGGTCTCCTTCCTCTTCTTCCTCCTCCTCTTCCTCTTCATTGTTATCCCAAACCTTGCCTTCAAACATGCCCTTGTCCTCCCCTTTCAGATTGTTTTCTTCTTCCTCGTCACCTACTGCTTCAATCCCACCCATCCCATCCTCCTCGTCTACATACTCGCCTGTCCACACTTTGTCCTTCTGCCCCAGCCTGAGGTGCATGGGACTGGGTACACTGTGGCCCGACACTGGGGCTATGAGGTGGTCTCCAGGAATCCCACCTAAGATTAAACACAATGCACTATTACTATTATAATTAACTATTTCACATATGATGAACCATTTGCCATCATGACCCAAAAAATATCCAGGTTTTTATTTTAATCAAATACTAGCAGAGTTTGTTTCAAATATACTATGAAGTAGGACACGTTTGGTCACGATGTGACTCCATAGCTAGCACTAAATTTGCTATTAATGCCTTTGTTCCAGACATACAGTAAAATGAGAACTTTCTGGTTAGTTTCTACTGCATTCAGGAAATCCAGGCAATAGCCTCACATATGTAAACAAACTGGTGTCCTCAGTAATGAGGATAGTGATAGCAAAATTAGCTATAGAGTTATCATACCCACATTTAGTTAATACTATTAAAATAACCTGCAGGAACAGATAAATGTGAGCAGCGTGTATAACAGTTACATTTATTCAGGTGTTTTTGGAACTGAGGTGGTGCTGGAAACACATGGCTACTCAGACAATAGGTAAGCAAAGTTATGTAAAACAATATACACTCACTGGCCACTTTATTAGGTACACCTGTACAATCTAATGAAATCCAGCACAGTAGCTCTATCATGAATTCTGCTTCAACAAGGTTATAGTTTCTCTGATTTTAAGTTCAAACTGTCTACTATGTTTATTACACAGTGGGTGGACTGCATTATATTAGGAGGCTGTTCTACTCCCTGTTTACAGCAATGAGGGGTTCAAAACATTAGAGACACCTCTTAACATAACATACTGCAGTTAATAATAGTAATATGATGCACTCCAGTATGAGGAGACACAGTAGAATTATCACCTGTCTGACAGCAGCGTTTCCCCTGCCATTATATTAGCAGGGCGCTGCACCCCGCCAACGGCACTGCCCGAACTGACTAGAAGGTCAATTTAATTTATTTAATTTTATTTTCTCTATAACGCCAGATCACAACAAAAGTCATTTAAAGTTACCTTTCCTGCAGAACAGGTCTATACCTTGTTCTTTTATTAACCAAACTAAATAGCCTGATGTTATTTATCTTATTTACATGACGGCATGTCATTTCTCCTCCGCTCTCTGTATCGCGCACAGCAGTTCTGCCCCGATGCGCACACACACACACAGGTGAGCCAACCCTGTCTGCTAAAAATGACGTTCCTATACTACAAACTGCAACCTTGTTTATGTTTTATGACAAACGTAATAGCAACTAGATTACATTTTCTGCAACATACTGACGATATGTTCACCATTAACGTAAATACGCCCACCCAATTCTATAAACTTGGGGGAACACTGGACAGTTTCAAGTTAAACACTGAGAAATGGAGATCCCTCCAGGGGTTCAGCAGTCTAAAGAGAGTTCATATAGAGCATATACACAAACTTTACACTTTATATAGATATATTTATCATTTACATTTATATTGTAGCAGCAGTATTTTACATTTATATTTAGATTGAGCTGACACCTTTATTGCTACTGTGAAACTAATAGCATGTGTATGTTTGCACACAGAGAACTGGGACCGCACCTCTGCTTATACCCTGTCTGACAGAAAAAAGAGCCCTACAAAAAATTTTTCTCTCCAAAAATGATGAGTTGAGAAGCTGTACCTCAGAGGAGACCAGTTGACAGTGGAATCCTAAAGAATTTCACACACACTATATGGTGAGCAAAGATTGGTTTGTGGCTTTGTTAACTGCCACAGAAACTAGGTTTAGTGCCTCCCATTAAAGACGTGGTGGGATGTAAGGAAAGCAGAGAAGAAATGAGGAAATCTGCAGCGATGTTCCTGATGACACCAGCTCAGATCAGTGAATCAGCTGTCAGTTGACAGCTTCACTTTGGTTGGTGTTTGTATTAGCTCAAAAAGGTTTGACGGTCTCAAATGTCTGCCAGATATTCTTACTGTCCTTGGTGTGTAATTCATTTAGACTTTAATACTCAGATGCTAGATGCAGCATAATCAAGTTTTTTTATGACAGACATGCATTTATTTAATAAACTGTTTGAAAATGCACTTAATTTGTAGAAGAAGAATTTGTACTAGCTCAAATAATTTAAACAAATGTAAATAACTATATTGCCAGCTGTAATTATATACAAAACCCAGTGACGTTCAGCCTCATTGAAATGACAGTAGTCATGGCGGCTGCATGTGAGAAGGCAAATGTCAGAGTCAAACAGACTCTCCTGCAAGCCCCCAGGACAAAGCTGGGGTAATGCCTCAAGCACACTCTACACAGGCACCCCCACTCTCTGAGCTTCTCTCAAAAAATCCACAAGTTTTTGGTGTAAACACACGATACCACAAGATGTCTGAACCTCCTAACACAGCTCAGCATTTATGTGCGAAAACAGCTAATGACGATGTTATTCATAACGTAGATAACAACAGATATCTACTACACTAGTCAACTACACAAGTTGCTCAGGAGATCTAACACAGAACTTTGTGTCTTATATCAGTTCTGTTATTTTGTTTTTAATGTATTTCTGTAAAAACCTGCGCTTGATCAGCCATGGCACCTGCAGTCATATATATATTGTATATATCATATTTGCACACGTGATGGTTCTCGTCACATACTTGAGCACATAAGCTGAGTGAAGCAGTGAGAATTTCTATTCAAGAAGCAGTTTATTCGCTACGCTTCGTTTTCATGGTTGTTCCTCCACAGTTTATTTTGGCCCCGCAGGTTTTACAAATTGCGAGCTTTGTCTTCATCACTCATAGTACAGAACTTCTACTTTAAAAGGTGGAAGGGTCGCCATCCTGCTCCAATGTCATGTGGCCAAGTCTCAATCCCAGAAGAATGGATTTGAGAAGGGCAGCGAAGCAGTGAAAGACAATGTGAAAGAGGAGCAAATTCTCACCATCCCACTGCGCTTGGTTGCAAGATGTGAACCATTTTGCATGTAAATGTGACCAACAGAGAATCTGATACTTCAGACTGATCAGCCTGTTACTGATCATGGCCAATTCGGCTTTAAAATCACCCATTCTGATCTCCAGCTGATCGATCGGTGCAGATCTAGTGAATTTTTTGTGCTTTCTTTTCTGGGATCTGGCAAATTACTTGGAATTAACTTATCATAAATATAAACACATTCACCGCATGGGAGCTTGTGAAATACTTCTGTCGCACCTTAAGTCATAGAAAACACAAAAAAAGTGACACTGGATCCTTTCAGGATTAATTTTTCATAGACAAGAATATATCTTAGAATATCTTACAGCTGTGAACATGCTGGATTTAATCAAAATAAGTAAGTGACAGTCAGTACCAAGTAACTATCAGCTGAAGACAACAGATTTGTATTTTTATTTTGAAAATGAGATACAAGATTTATATTATTAGATTTATATTTTGATTAATATTCAGATTTAGATTTATGCATCACTATGTCCTTCTATGGCTTGTAGTGTTAATGTTAAACCCGCCGTTAAACACAGGCCATGGAGCAGCACTGAGCAAACTCTCTGCAGCTGTTAAGGGTGGGCGATATAGTCTCAAAATTATATCACAATATTTCACGTGAATTACTAAACGATGTCCTAGAACATGTTTTGTTAGTAATTGGTAACTATCAGTAATCATCAGTAAAGTAGAAACTGATAGCTATCAATGACTGCAGCTTGGAAACAGCAGCATCAAACAAAATGAAGCTATTTTCCATCCTTCTCTTCCAGTGAGTGATTGTCCCTGTTCCTGCCGCTGCAGCTTGTATCTTCTGTAGAGGTTTTACTACACATGTTGGGAATGTTAGTAGGGTGTTGCATGATGTGTCTATTGCAAGTGTTTATATATCAATGCTAAAATAATAATAGCTGCAGCTATTGACATAAATACATTTCCAGAATTGGTAACAAAGCCAACTGCTGGAAAATCAGTGGTAAATTCAGCAAACCCTGCTTCCCTACATTTGGAGGCACAGGTTCCCTGATTCAACATGGCAGCTAAGTTGGCACATTACTACTGAGGGAGTGAAGTGGGTATTTTGTGCACAAAGCCATGGATCAGAGTGCAACATATTTAAATACTGTCCGTGCCTGCTCCAAACAAATAAAGTGAAGGAATATGCCAAAATGCTTTATGCTACACTACGTTTGGTCTCTCATGACCAAGTTCACCACAAACCTAACCAGAAATAAAATGCCTACCTCCTCCTGTATTGTCTTGTCCCACAGCGGTCAGACCCAGGTCTCCCTGCCAGCGGTTCTGGGCCAAGCTACCGCCACTGTCTCGCATTATCCACGAACAACCCACGACCTGCGCCAGTTCGTCACCTGCAAAAACAAACAAATCAATAAATCTATTCTACAACGGCTACAGTGAGTGTAACCATACAATTAATGGTGGTTCTTATTTAAATCCAGCTTGATTTGATCAAAGCTGTTCCACACTGCTCCATTCTTACTCCACACAGGTCACACTGTTGATTTCTAAGCTTTAATTGGGCCACACAGAGGCATCGTGACATAGATCACACATCTGTACCATGAAATATAATCACATCAGTAACACAACAAGACATTATATCTTTAATAAAATATAAGGTCAGATAGAAATAATGTAAATTTAATTGTAACTGGGATAAAACAATGAATCAATGTAACAATTAAACTAAAAATACTGTAGAAAGGCAACATTTAAAATTCCACAGCAGCTGGTCTGGAACGCTACAGGTTAGGACAGTGAAGAAGAAAATGGAGCTGCACAGTATGTGACAATTATTAATTAAAGCGTTTGTTTAACTGTCTCTACAGCATGAAAACCATGACATGATGAAAGTTCCTGTGGAGAAGCAGCCAGCTCCCAGATATCAGGTGACAAAACACCCATCTGGCTACACATGGTCTCAGGACATAGGTGCAACTTGAACAGCTGAAATGAAATTCAGTTTCCATAAAATATACAGGTAGCAACACTGACCTATGACAGAACATTAATATGCATTAATGCACAAAATGATGGGGCTGCTTTGATAGATTTAACAGCCTCTCGTCTTACTACCTACTGGGAATTGAGTTCAGTCGTTAGCGATAAACAAGCTTGACTGTATTCTGCAGTCGTCACTAAAAACACATGTCCCTATCTTTCCACATGCAGAAAAAGAAAAGTGTTAACACCGGGGTCCTTGTTACCATGTGTACCTGGTTAGTGTGCAGAAGGCTAACTTAGCTTGCTAGCTAGACTGAGTGGATTTATTATGCAAACACAATAACTGAGCAACTGGGTGAATGAGCATTTATATTTATGAGTGTTCCGATGCGATACATGTACTCTGCAGCAGGAATTCCGTAAGAAAACCATTGCTATGATGGGCATAATTCTTTTCGATGCAGGAAATAGTCATCTCCGAGGCTAGCCTGTGTGCGATGATTGCTAGCAGCAGTACCGTCATAGTTTCACCACTTAAATCTCAAAAAACATTGTAACAGCAAAGCTTGCTTTGTCAGTAATTGTGCACAACCTGTGCCATTACTCCATCATTACGAACCACCTGGAATAACGTTACTCAGTGTTCTACAATTATCTGTTGTCTATCCGTGCTAACATCTTAGCTTTAGCTGGTTAGCCGTGTTGTCGTCAGCTAGCTAGGCGTTAGGTAGACAGACACCATGCTAGCAACAACAAAATAAAACGACCGGCTTATGTATTCCTTTCATTGCTAGATGCTACATGTGTGTTCTTACCGTTAATCTGCAGATTGTATAAATATGTGTCCAGCTGTTCCCGACTGAAAGTTGGGCGTGTTTAATTTAGTAAGGATACCGAACCAAAACAAATGCTAATATATAATAAACCTCATTCAATGAAGCCAGGTGTGGATCAGCCAGATGACACCTCCTTGTGAACTTTGATGCCTTTTAGTCTTCCGGTTCAGACAAAAATGCAGTACTTCATAGAAACGATGAGTATAAAGTCGGCATGAGCGATTTATTGGAATTCTGCAGGATAACAAGGAATGCGCCGACCTGGACCACTGCAGATTTTTTGCTCTTATGTCAACTACAAGTTCGTCGCGCAGCAATGGCGTCATCCAGAGTACCTTGGCCTTAAAATATTAACATCCAGCGTCTGTGTGTGGCGAAACATTTATGACAATAAATGAAGCCTTCTGTTGCTGATGCTTAATACAGTGAAGCAGACACTGTGATGAAATGAACACAGTAACAATCGCTTTTATTTTGGATTTACTGGATTAGTCTGCAACAAAAAGTTTAACAACTAAGAGGAGTTTTCCACAGTTTCTGCTCATTTTCATCTAGCTGTGTGAATAACAACAGTGATTATTGACTCACTTTTGCCTTGATACCACCTAATGGACTGGGGACCACAAATACAATACTATATAGAGCAGGAAACAGTGATATGACTAATTCAGTACAGTATTTATATAGCACCACATCACAACAGCTTAAGACACTTCACATATTAAGGTTGAAACCAGGGGCAAACCCAACAAATCTCCTCTGAGCAGCATTGTTCCAACTGTTAATGCACAGAGTGTACATGGAAGAGTGATCAGAGCTATGACCTTACACAAGTTAACATTAGAAGTCTGCACAGCAACATTTGAATAAACCACATTTCATAACTTCACTGACTGCAGTAAGAGGTTAGATTCATTTGTGTGTGTAAAAACAAAATGAAAAGTCACAGTTCCGCTCATAAAGATGTTTGCTGGCGTGCAAAGAAGAAGAAATGCATTTTAAGTATTGCATCAGCACGGTTCTCCAGCAGCACCAGGGCAGCCTTCCTTGTGCACGACCATCATTCACAGTTCTGTTCATTTATCACATGTATATGTAAATGACTGCTCATATACAGTTTTCCAAAGATCTGAATGAGCACCACCAGGAAAACTAAGCAGTGAATCCTCTACCATAACCGTTTCCTCCATATCATTTCACCTGTAGCTGCCTCATGAAAACTGTGCGTATAGTTCACACACATCATGAAGTTTATGTGAGACACACACATTTCCACTGCTCATTGTTCTTTATAATGACCTTTGTGTATGTATGTTTAATGTGTTTATCTGAAAGCTCCTGTCAATCAAAT